>KQ989067.1:19905-31163 GCA_001598015.1 Dorcoceras hygrometricum | reverse complement strand
AGCAACTTCAATTCATACCAAAACCAGCAGATCTTCATGCGTCACGCTGATGTCACCATATCTGCTGATTCCAATTCCACCAGCAGGAGCTACAGTAACTTTGACCATCGTTGACTTCACCAAAAATCGATAATTCTCATTTCTTAAACTAACGATACAGCTTTCGAAAATCAGCAGAAACTTCAATCCTTTCGCAAATTCCTCAAATCACACGTGATTAATCCCAAATCAAATCAATTAATCACTAATCTAACTTCTCAATCCTCACAACAGGACACACCCCGGCTAATAGAACTGATACATATATGCTATACGCTAACTGGGACACTCTACACACCTCCTAGGGCACCTCCAACTGGGTCAACTCCAAGACCAGCGGAATAATCTGGGAGACCTGAACAACAAGCAGGCAAACAAAACAACCAGCCCCAGAGGGACATGGGGTCAACCCCAGTACGAAGAGAAACACAATACAGCAATCAAATACGGCATGCAATGTATCATGTCGTGCAAATGCATGAGCGGTACACAGAACATCGGTAACAATCGGAAGGCCAAATGAATAGGAAAAAAACAACTGTGACACATCACCGAGTCTCGGAAGCTACCCGATCGCACCCAGTGGAAAATAGAGTGGCTCATCGCCGCACCTGCGCGTAAGCCACCCGCCAGGTCGCACGGTATTGCAAGTGGACCAACCACCCGCCAACCTCTATCCAGGTCACTGCAACTGAGGGCTATGAGAACGGCTCACCGCACCCTCCAGATGCACTCAATCGTGGTTATGCAACACCGCACCGTACCACGAGAGAAGAGCTCCAACAGAGCAACATATATAGCACGGCTTCCAAAGGAATCAAGGGCCCAATATGCTATGCAGATGCATTACAATGCTCACATGAAATGTATGCTGGCAACACCAATAGATACAGACAACAGCATACTATAATACGCATATATGGCCGCATAACAAGTAAACAACCAGGAAAGATACAACCAGCTCAAGCTACGGCAAATATAAGCACGACAATTCAGCCAATAGACATACAGAATACACACAGCTCTGCCTCAACACAAACATCAGGTGCAGCTATACAATACACACATAATACATTCCCATGCCTATCTCAAAGCTGAATTACAAGCTCAATTCGTACCTTTCAAGGCAACTACCTCAAACAGATTTCATCAAAGCACGGCACCGACAACCTGCTCGACCAAGCTTCCTCACGGCCAACTACAAGACTACACAAAGCTGCCCAGGAGCTCGAATCTGTTAAGGAACTTAGCAAATCAACTTAATCTGAATTTCTACAATTTACCACCCACGGTCAATAATAGAAATCTGATTCTACCGCCTAACCCAAACGCTACCGTAGGAACTAGGCTTAAAACAACAATAAATCGCTTACCCAAAAGCTCAAACAAAGCTGGAGAACCAACGACCGGAATTGCGAAAATACACGAACGGCGGCTCCTTTGCTCCACATCCACACATCGATCTAACACCCCAAAATGGTATAAATCAAAGCTCCCAGCCAGGCGAACCTAGCGCCGTAAACCTTGCGGCGACGTCAATCGCCGGAATTCTCACGAGAAAGGGTTTCGTATGAACAGTAGACGACAAGGGTTATCGGGGAAGATAATGCGAAATATCGGGTTCAAGAAAAATTCTCTAAGTGTTCGCAAACACTGGTATTTAAAATCCTCAATTCCACGCTACTGTGCAAGTCAAACGCAGACGAAAATAGATCTCTACAACAGATCCCTGTGCTAAGGAACAAATCTAAAAATCTGAATCATCGTTCTCTCGCACAAGAAAAATCAGCGCTCGTGCTAGCACACGTACGACTAAATAAAACGACAGCGTATAAAAGATTCTGCTAACTAAATGGAAACGACGTCGCTGGCACAGATCTCTCTTCGCAATTTCTCGCATCCGCGCGCTACTGCCAACAGATGTCTCTCATCAGCTAATACAGCCGAGTTGACCAATCGTTGACATCTGGATGTACGCTAGCAATCAGATCCCTCAATTAACGAAACATCCTAAATAGCAAAACGACAACGCAGTGGCGAAGCAGATCTCTGCACCCGCAACAAATACTAACAACTCTAAACCAAACCGGTCAACGCAAAACGTTGACATCTGCTCAATAACTCTCGCCCGCTAGAGAAATCTGAAACCTAGCGCTAAACAGCGCTTATTAGCTAAACGGCATCGCTGAGGCATCGGGACACGTCATCACATCTGTCCGAAACGCTACAACAGATCTCTATACTACTGAAGGCTAACGTACCAACCAGATTTCATCTCTAAGCGAGACATCCGAACCTGGAAACGACAGCATATAGAGGCTCCCGCTACTACAAACAAAACAACGTCGCAACAGAGACATATGAAAGGAGTCCAACACAACTGAAACAGATTTCAACTAATGCGCTACATCACCAGTAGTCAACTCCGTGGGGCTGACCAACACGTGGCATTCTCTCACTCTAGAGCACTATCACTAACAGATCCCTGTGATACGGCGTCGCATCACTCTCGCGCTACACTCATCAGATCTCTCTCGCGCATGAGCAGATCTCTCGCACTAGCGCTACGTCCATACGACACCGTTCCAACTCATCTAAACGACAACGCTTTACACTCGATAAAGAAATAGCAGACCTCTATACAGATTCCTACCTCTAGCGTTACCAGATCTCTACCAAACGACGGCGTATTATACTTGTTACAAAAACACGCAAGCAGCGTTTGAATCATACTAACGCTCAACAGATTTCTCTCACGAAATGATCAGATCTCTCCACGAATCTGAACGCTTAACACGAAAATATATGAACTTTCCAGAATTGTTCCAAACATGAAATCTGACCCAAAATTATTTACGAAACCTTCCAAAAATCTGGACACTCAGATTTGTCCAAGAACAAATCCAAACTCCTCACATCCGATTAATTTCCAACCAATTTACATTTAACAAATTTTGGTTCTCACATTTCTCTCCACCTTAAAAGATTTCGCCCTCGAAATCACACAGCAACACTGGAATTAAACAAAACCTCTTTAACATAGCTAACACTGGAAGGTTAAACTACATGCTGAACGATCACAAGTACGCCAACTCTCAACCCAAAGGCTACTAACAGAGAGTTCAAGATAACGGGAAAACACAGCAACCAGAAATCAACTGTTGAGAAACAATCACGAGCAGATAGTTACAGAAAGTTGATTCAACACTTGTAGCATATATGAAGGTTTTTGGCTCACTTCCTCAACATGAACACGCCTTGCAGAGAAGATAGTTCATGTTGGCACTGCCAAGCTAAGAACAGAGACAATTCTTTCTGCGATCTCCAAAAGATCCAACATAACACGAAGCTCATTGCAACTACACTGCCATGCTTAACACAGCTAATAATCAAAGGCCAAGTTACAATGCGCAATGTCAAGAAGGGATCGACACAAAGAACAACCAGTTACCAACTGGGTAGGAACAAAACTCGAATCTGAAGGAAACAAAACACAAGAATGAAAGGTTGTTCCAACATAGATGAGGACACGCTCCACTCATCTCAGATTCTGTCTCTCAAATATTCCCTTCCTAAATTCCTCGCTATCCAAAACAGTCAAATTGAGGGTCTAGTCCCGCTCATTCCATCAGTATTCAACACAAAAGAAGGATCTGATTCGCAATTTCCTCGGCTTGAACACATAAAACACACTACGTGTCCATAACAACACGGTCGGTACTCGCAAATCTCACACCAAAGATCCAATTTACCCCAAAACATTCAAACAACCTGATGAATCTAAGAGCGGACCTACCCTTAATTCTCAAATCCAGCAAGATCTAAGAAGGAGAATTTCGCAAGAAACATAGGGTTCACAAGCAGAGGTTCAAAAGTCCGTACTTAACAAGCACAATCTGGTTACAGGTCACGCTCACCCACCGTTCTCAAAAGAACCAGATCTCTTTGGTCAACCACCTACGGCTCAACCTCTGATGAAAACCACTAAGTCCTTCACATTTCTTCTAATCGCTAAGCAAGATTTGTACTTCCCGCAGTACAAAATCCCAAAGAAGGTTATACCAAACCTCTCTTGGAAATGAATTCCACACCAAAAACTCTACCAATCCTTGGTATGGTCTCTCAAATTAAGCATCTGATTAGGGAAAAACGATAAAATCGTAGTCCCTCGAGACCCAAAAACATCTAAAACTCTTCCAACTTCGGAACAAGAGCTTAGAGTACTTACCAGCCACTACAGACACCAGAAACTAGACAATCTCACGACAGAACTGCCACAAAATCCTCTTGCCTGTTTCCTAGAATAAGCCTTAACACAAGGACATCTGGCTGATATAGACAATCCGACAATTATGCTTTCACTGCCCCCGCTAACTTGGCACTCATAGCCAACAAGGAAACTCTAAAAATCTACCAAATGCTCAAAGGCATCTTAATATATTCAACACTGATGGCACTGCTGGATGAGAATTCCAACAGATCAACAGCAGCAAACTTCTTTAGCACAGGCGGACGTTAAACTCATGTCCGAAATCCATAACTAGCTTCAGCCAAAAGCAATATCACGCAAACAAGCCGAACTGAGTGAAGACAGAACTCGCTAATCGCTCTCCACCTTAAAATGCACGCCAGAACTCCAAGGTAGCCACAATAACCTCCAGTGTCAAGACAAAGGTGGGGCATCTCATCTAGCAAGGTCTCCACTAAACGGAAAACATCTATGCCTCGCAGAATACAATGGAAGGGACTACAACCGAAACAGGGAGTCCAGAGGAGCTCAACAACTCAAGACTAATCAAAAATCGAAAGCATAGATCAACAAACAGATGTGGCCACGGTGTGTGAGTATACGGAAGTTACTCACTCGACCCTACTCGCACACGATTACCAGATGTATCAAACAGCTCAACCTGCCGTTGCCCAACCCATGAACTGTGGTAGTTAACCACTCGACGCATGAGGGCTAACAGATCCCAGCAGGGAGATGAGAGTGCGGTATCGCCGCTCACCCTCGCATCCTAGTAAGAAACAAAACAGCAACAACAAGACACGGTTATGCGACTCGGAGTTCAAAATACCTCAATTCTGCTGTCCGGACGAAAGAAATCAAAGAGGATACGCACAGTACTAAAGATTACAAGGAAATCAGGAGAATCTCAACTGAAACACATGAGGGAATAAATCCTCGAACAAAGGAGATCACCAATCCCAAACTGTAGTTCGGATATCGCATCACAAACAAGTAGCAGCTATCCTCTCGACAAAGGGAACCTAAAACACTCCCAAAACAAACAACTTCCCTACTAGACTTGCTAACCTAACTCAGCATTACTCGTGCAACGACAATTTCTCCACCGGCAGAAGTAACAAAGACACGGCATCACACAACAAGATGGGGCAGAAACAACCCTCGCACACCACAAAACAATTAAATACAACAGTAAACGAGTGCGATGAACACGTGCCAAACCAAACTCACACAGAGTTAACAAGTAAAGAACAACTACCTGAACAACCTTCTCCGGTCAAGGCATCATCTCGCTCTACAGTTGTCGCATCCACCTGAGTTGGCTGAAGTCCCGATTGCTCCGATAGAGAAAGCTCTCTAGCATTAGACGCCTCTGGAGGTTGAAATCCTGATAGTTGAGATTGAAAAGGACGATACGGTCGCCTCGAATAACTCCTAGTCAAAGCCAGATGTCCCAAAGTAGGACACACTCTAGCAAAGTGCCCAACCTGACCACAATTTTTGCAAGCTCCTCGCACTCCAACGCATCCAGAAGGTCGATGCTTACCTCCACACTGACCACAAAATGACGCATTCGCCCTTGCTCCACCAGAACCGCCAGAACTCGAAGAACTCGAACTGGATCTATTAAATTGCCTTCCTCTAGGTCTAAACCTCTGACGACTCAAAGACTGCGATGCCACAGAAGGCTTGGAGGACGACGTTCCAGATGGCACAGGATCCGCACTTTGTCCTGTCGACTGCTGCACTCGAGTCTATCCAACTACAAGGCTTTCCATCAAGTCAACCGCTCTGTTGATAGCACTAGCAAGAGAGCGAAAGGCTGAAGACCGACTCTCACTATATTCCAAAGGAACACTCGGTTGAGAGGCATCCTCTCTATCAGCACTAACCGGAGTCCTCGAATCAACCACCGCTTGCCTACTAGCTCTACCTCTTCTCCTAGGCGGCATCTCTACAAGACACTCAAAGGTAAGCACACAAGAAAGTAATTCAAGTAGTCAAGCACAAACCAAAGAACCACTACTGTGCCTAGACTCACATCTGATCAAAGAAATCGAGCTTAGAGGGACATGGGGTCAACCCCAGTACGAAGAGCAACATAATACATCAATCAAATACAGCATGCAATGTATCATGTCGTGCAAATGCATGAGCGGTACACAGAACATCAGTAACAACCGGAAGGCCAAATGAATGGAAAACAACAACTGTGACACATCACCGAGTCTCGGAAGCTACTCGATCGCACCCAGTGGAAAATAGAGTGGCTCATCGCCGCACCTGTGCGGAAGCCACCCGCCAGGTAGCACGGTATTGCAAGTGGATCAACCACCCGCCAACCTCTATCCAGGTCACGGCAACTGAGGGCTATGAGAACGGCTCACCGCACCCTCTAGATGCACTCAATCGTGGTTATGCAACACCGCACCGCACCACGAAAGAAGAGCTCCAACAGAGCAACATATATAGCACGGCTGCCAAAGGAATCAAGGGCCCAATATGCTATGCAGATGCATTACAATGCTCAACATGAAATGTATGCTGGCAACGCAAATAGATACAGACAACAGCATACTATAATACGCATATATGGCCGCATAACAAGTAAACAACCAGGCAAGATACAACAATCTCAAGCTACGGCAAATATAAGCACGACAATTCAGCCAATAGACATACAGAATACACACAGCTCTGCCTCAACACAAACATCAGGCGCAGCTATACAATACACACATAATACATTCCCATGCCTATCTCAAAGCTGAATTACAAGCTCAATTCGTACCTTTCAAGGCAACTACCTCAAACATATTTCATCAAAGCATGGCATCGACAACCTGCTCGACCAAGCTTCCTCACGGCAAACTACAAGACTACACAAAGCTGCCCAGGAGCTCGAATCTGTTAAGGAACTTAGCAAATCAACTTAATCTGAATTTCTACAACTTACCGCCCACGGTCAATAACAGAAATCTGATTCTACCGCCTAACGCAAAAGCTACCGCAGGAACTAGGCTTAAAACGACAATAAATCGCTTACCCAAAAGCTCAAACAAAGCTGGAGAACCAACAACCGGAATTGCAAAAATACACGAACGGCGGCTCCTTTGCTCCACATCCACACGTCGATCTAACACCCCAAAATGGTATAAATCAAAAGCTACCAGCCAGGAGAACCTAGCGCCATAAACCTTGCTCCAAGCGGCGGCGTCAATCGCCGGAATTCTCACGAGAAAGGTTTTTGTATGAACAGTAAACGACAAGGGTTATCGGGGAAGATAATGCGAAATATCGGGTTCAAGAAAAATTCTCTAAGTGTTCGCAAACACTGGTATTGAAAATACACGAACGGCGGCTCCTTTGCTCCACATCCACACGTCGATCTAACACCCCAAAATGGTATAAATCAAAAGCTACCAGCCAGGAGAACCTAGCGCCATAAACCTTGCTCCAAGCGGCGGCGTCAATCGCCGGAATTCTCACGAGAAAGGTTTTTGTATGAAAAGTAAACGACAAGGGTTATCGGGGAAGATAATGCGAAATATCGGGTTCAAGAAAAATTCTCTAAGTGTTCGCAAACACTGGTATTTAAAATCCTCAATTCCACGCTACTGTGCAAGTCAAACGCAGACGAAAACAGATCTCTACAATAGATCCCTGTGCTAAGGAACAAATCTACAAATCTGAATCATCGTTCTCTCGCACAAGAATAATCAGCTCTCGCGCTAGCACACGTACGACTAAATAAAACGACAGCGTATAAAAGATTATACTAACTAAATCGAAACGACGTCGCTGGCCGCTGAAACAGATCTCTCTTTGCAATTTCTCGCATCTGCGCGCTACTGCCAACAGATGTCTCTCATCAGCTAATACAGCTGCGTTGACCAATCGTTGACATCTGGATGTACGCTAGCAATCAGATCCCACAATTAACGAAACATCCTAAATAGCAAAATGACAACGCAGTGGCGAAGCAGATCTCTACACCCGCAACAAATACTAACAACACTAAACCAAACCGATCAACGCAAAACGTTGACATCTGCTCAATAACTCTCGCTCGCTAGAGAAATCTGAAACCTAGCGCTAAGCAGCGCTTATTAGCTAAACGGCGTCACTGAGGCATCGGGACACGTCATCACATCTGTCTGAAACGCTACAACAGATCTCTATACTACTGAAGGCTAACGTACCAACCATATTTCATCTCTAAGCGAGACATCCGAACCTGGAAACGACAGCATATAGAGGCTCCCGCTACTACAAACAAAACGACGTCGCAACAGAGACATCTGAAAGGAGTCCAACAAAACTGAAACAGATTTCAACTAATGCGCTACATCACTAGCAGTCAACTCCGCGGGGCTGACCAACACGTGGCATTCTCTCACTCTAGCGCACTATCACTAACAGATCCCTGTGATACGGCATCGCATCACTCTCGTGCTACACTCAACAGATCTCTCTCGCGCATGAGCAGGTCTCTCGCACTAGCGCTACGCCCATACGACACCGTTCCAACTTATCTAAACGACAACGTTTTACACTCGATAAAGAAACACATAGCAGACCTCTATACAGATTCCTACCTCTAGCGTTACCAGATCTCTACCAAACGTGGCGTATTATACTTGTTACAAAAACACGCTAGCAGCGTCTGAATCATACTAACGCTCAACAGATTTCTCTCACGAAATGATCAGATCTCTCCACGAATCTGAACGTTGAACACGAAAATATATGAACTTTCCAGAATTGTTCCAAACATGAAATCTGACCCAAAATTATTTACAAAACCTTCCAAAAATCTGGACACTCAGATTTGTCCAAGCTCAAATCCGAATTCCTCACATCCAATTAATTTTCAACCAATTTACATTTAACAAATTTCGGTTCTCACATTGATGAACTGTTTTAGGCATAGCAGTGTAGTTGCTATGAGCTCCTCGTTGTGTTTGAGCTTTTGGAGATGGTAGTAAGGATCGAATTTTTTTTGTTTTAGTTCGGCAGTGCCAGCACGAACTATCCTCTTTGCACAGCGCGTTATGTTGAGGTGAAGTTAGAGCGAATAACCACGCCGGTTTGCGAAGGCGTTGAGTCAGATTTCTGTAGCTGTTTGCTCGTTGTTGTTTCTCAGTGGTTGATTGCTTGTAGTTGTGCTCCTAAGATCCTGAACTCTCGATTAGTAGCCTATTGATTTGGAGTTGGAGTGCTCTTGATTTCCGGTGTGTAGATTAACTTTCCAGTGTTAGCTATGTTGAGGAGGTCTTGTTCAATTCCAGAGTTGTTGTTCGATTTCGAGGACGAAATCTTTTAAGGTGGAGAGATATGTGAGACCCTTAATTTTAGGAAGATTAATTGGTTAATTTAATCGGATTTTAAGAATCCAGATTTGTGCGCGGAGAAATCAGGTTGTTCAGCTTTCTGTTGGAAGGCTTCGTTTGCATTTTTGGGTCAGACTTCGTATTTGGAAAAATTCCGGAAGTTTTAGTATTTTTGAGTTTCTGAGGAGAGATCTGTTCACGCTAGAGGAATCTATTGGCAGTAGCGCGCGGCTGCGAGAACTAGCGAGAAGAAGACACGTGTTGGTAAGTTTCAGATGTTGCTTGGAATACGTCTGTTTTTTATATCGGGTGTTGGATCAGCGGTGAGTGATCGCATACAGATGTTGGTCTTTCATATGTTGTGTATCAGCTGTGTTAGTTGTCAGATGTCACGTGGAGATGTATGGTTCAGCTGTTGGGTCATCTGGTAGCGATTGTATTCAGATGTCTGGTGCGGTAGCGCTTTGATAGGTATCAGATGTTGCACGTTAGCATGTTTCGTAGCGGGTAGCGAAACTACGTCGTTTGGATTAGTTGAGACGACAGCGTTTTGGTTTAGCGTTAGGTTGATCAGCTGTTGGTTTGTTGATCAGCTGTTGGTTGTTGATCAGCTGTTGGGATGATTATCAACTGTTGGTAGTGAGTTGACGTGTCCCCCAGTGACGTCGTTTTAGTTGTGTAAGCGGGAACCTCTTTTCGTCGTGGTTTTGAGTATTTTCACTTGCGTTCAGTGTTAGCGCTTTGGGGGATCAATTGACTGCTGATGGTTGTGTTGATCAGACGTTGCTACCGAGAGATGCGTTCAGCTATTGGTCGATGAGAGAGGGACTGCTCCCAGCTGTTGAAGTGATGCGTCGTCGTTTTGATTAGTAGGTGCGGTGTCGTTTCGACATGGTGAAAGTGAAGCGCAAAGTCTGATTTGGTACCAGCTGATCTTGTTGAGAGGAAACATTGGTTGCAGCTGCAAGACTTCTATCGTAGCGTCAGACGCCTGATTATTGGAGCAGCAGCTGTTCTGATGGGGATTTATATAGATAAGTGTTGAGCGACACTTAGAGATTATTCGACCCCGACATTTCTTATCTCCTCTTTTTGAAGCCCTCGTTCGGTACTGTTCACCGTAGCCTATTTTCGTCGATTGCCATCATGTTCCGCTGCCATTTGGAACGATATGGGTGGCGCTGAACTCCTCTTGAGTTGCTCTTTCGATTTATACTAGCCAGGAGGTCTGAATCGACGTTGGAGAGAAGTGCGAAGTTGCTAGTGTTCAAGGATTTCTTGAGAAATCTGATCCGTTGGTTCTTCAGCTCTGTTTGAGCTTCTGGGTAAGCGATTTCTTGCCATTTTAAGTTTAGCCCTACTTTAGAGATGGCGTTGAGTGGTAGGACCAGATTTCAGTTATTGATCGTAGGCAGTTAATTGTAGAAGTTCAGATTTTAAGCTGATTTGCAGGTGCCTTAACAGATTCGAGCTTTCGAGCAGCCTTGTGGAGCCTTGCAGTTAGCCCGTGAGGAAGCCTTGTCGAACATGCTGTTGATACCGTGCATTGAGAGAATCTGTTTGAGGTAGTTGCCATGTAGAGGTACGAATCGAGCTTGTATTTCAGCTTTGAGATAGGCATGAGAGTGTATTATGTG
>KQ989066.1:29142-46693 GCA_001598015.1 Dorcoceras hygrometricum | reverse complement strand
CGCAACGCCCGCCCGCCGACGCGCTGTCGCTGCGCACAGCAACAGTGCGCATGGTAGCGGACGCTGTGCGCAGCTACAGTGCGTCGTGCGCGCAGCTACAGTGCGTCGGCGCCGCACGCAGCGCGCGGCGGCGCCGGCAAACAAAAAAGTTTTTTTTTTTATTTTTGAAATTTCGAAACTTGATGCAATATAGGCACAATTTATGTATTGACAGATCCGAGCCAAAGCTCTGATACCACTGTTGGCGCAGCGGCGGATCCGGATCCCGTTTCCCGGGGTGCAGCGAAAGATTTAAAATTTTGCACCGGGAACGGTCAATACATAATAATGAAATGCAATAAAACATTCATAGGATGTTTTGGAGCGTTACCTTGCTGGCGTCTAGGTGTCTGGCTCCGACCAGTTTCACAGGGAAACTGGCACTTCAACGGTTGGCGGCGGTAGATCTCCTAATCTGGTCCACGACTGGAAACAGGACTCCTTCATCAGCCTGCACTAGAAGACCTGACGAATTTACCATGGACGGAATCTCCTCGTCGACGTGATCGGAACAAGTCCAATCACGTGAGCAACGGCGGCGACGAGCGGCGGCACAAGGAAGGTGCGGCGGCCGTGGGAGAGGGAGTGAGGGAGGCGGCGGCTTTTGTCTAGGGTTTGGTGTTGTGAGAGTGTGTCTCCCATGTAGCCCTAGGTCTAGTATAAGTAGACTTATGATGGGCTTGAACCAGCCCAATGGGCCTGGGGCGGGCCCAGGTCCATATGAACATTTGGTTCGTTTCCATCACCGTGGCTTCATCATAATCCCGATCGACGATCAGATCGGACCGATCTACACAGTTTCTAAAACTGAGTATTATGATGCGAAAACAATTTTTCAGACCACCTAGTCCAAAATTGCAGTTTAGCCCTCCAAGTTTCAAGGATAGTCAAACTAGCCCAAACTTTAGGGAAATTGCAATTGACCCATGTTGACTTTTAGGAAGTCGCACTTCCTAAATTCTTCCTCCTATGCTCAACACATTGAGCTCAGTTTTCGTGCAGGAATCGTGAAACCAGTACTTGTGTGACCCTCAATGGTTCAGGGATACAGCTAGCCGTGGGCCCACAACGATTGCGACTCCGAAATCACAATTTCGGACTGACCCATCGGATCATGGTAAAGCGCCTAACAACATCGCCCTATGATCCCCTAGGTATCACTGATAGTGCCTGCAAGAACCAGTCGGTCGTGGTTAGCGTACAGTACGGTCCTTTCAACACATATATCATGATCAGATCAACGACCATTGGTAAATCGAGAGTCGCTAAAGATCCAATAACTATGCATGCATCTCGGAGATCAAATAGTGACATCGCGTGTGTTACTAGGTAAACCTATTTACCCAAAACACATCTAGTACTCTGGCCAGAGATTTATCACACTATTATCTCCTCAGATAGCATGGGATATCCACGCATAAAAGCGAGCGGTGAATCCTCGACAACGAAGCATCGACTCCTACATGCATCGGGACCTCACTAAATCCCGCCACCTAATGACCCCAACTGAGTCGGTAAATGGGTCAAAGTGAGGCACCTATCATATAGAGTCTCAATGACATTTCGAACAGTGAGGACTAATCAGTACAACCAAGACCTCGGACTTATCCACTCGACAAATGGTAACCACTTGGAAAGTCCGAACGAGGGTAGTTCGATAGATCACCAGGTCACTATCCATCTGCATGCTCAGAACATCACAATGTTCCCTACCAATGAAACATGGTACTTCACATCGCAGATGCTAGTCTCAAGCTCGGGCGGCCTTATCCTCATTTTGACGGCCCAATAGACTAGGAACAAGTTCAGAATACACAGTGACTATTAGAGTGTTTCATGATAGCCATCATATCCACTATCACATCTAACATACACTATGATGCATTCTAGGTCTTTATCCAACACAATTGTTAACATTATAAACTAATGAAGATAAAGAATGTCATAAAACAATACGAATTTCATAAATAAATATCGTTATACAAAGAGTCTATAAAAACCCACACACCACAAGTTGGCTAGTTGGGCATCTACTCTAACATCCGTTACTGCTGAAGATCCCACCAAGATAAAATTTGGCCATGGTATACAGATCAAGGAAGTAAACTAGTACAAGGTCAGCCTTCCCAAGATTGCTATAGGCCAAGGGGAAGGAGCCCCTTGTAGAGAAAGAGGAAATAAAAGGGCACCCGGCCAAAGAAATGTTTACGTTGATTGTGCATATATTGATTTTCTTGTATAGATAAGAGACGCTGTTATAGAGGATATTGTTTCATTCTTTCATTCATTTAGTCTCCGCCGCTTGGCAGTTTGGAGTCAGTTTCATATATTGTTGCCGAGGAAGAGCAGATGTTACAATGGGCAGAGACGGATTCTTTGCAAACAGCTGTTCAGAGGCGCGTGTATATAATAGCGAAGTATAGGGAGATGTTTTTAAGGAAATTTTTGGAGGCTCGACACAGCAATTTTGTTTCTGGTACGCCCACTTCAGTAATTGATCTTAAAATCTTAGATTTGCTGTCAGATGCTCATCGCATTGCGTTGGAGAAATTGATGGAGAAAATGAAGATAAATAAGCTGGAGTGGACACGACCAACTAGCTCCGTTTTGTTTGGAGGTGATGTACAGATTGGTGGAATTATTTTGCGATTACATCCTAGTGTCAAGTACTGGGTTAGACGACTGATCTTAATTGATGGATCTTGGACAATAATAGAGGGAACAGATCGGTGGATACATGAGTGCAGGGCAACTATTTCTCGCAAGAGGACACAGCTGCCTCAGAGGCCAGATGTGGATACACTTGCCCCGATCTGCATTTTTATTGAGCCTGTTCAGGATCTAGATTCTCGACCGCCTTTCTCTGGATTTTTTCGAAGTGGGTTGAAGTTTGTGCTGATGTTGTACAGTTCAATCTTTTTGATCATCTTCTGCCAGTCAGGACTCATAATCTTTGTATAGATATAGTTGCTATAGGACCGGTTATAGATATAGAAGCAGAGTCGACAGGATTTTTTGGTGTTTTTCGATGAGGTTTTGATGCAAATCTGAATCCTTCCAGTCCTAGTTCTTCCAATGACTCTTCTATGAGCTTTACTGATGATATTCCTAAGATCCCATCTTCTGATGATGTTCCTCCGATCGAAGAGACAACTGTTGTTATTCCTCGTATCTCTTTACCAAATGATGTTCCTTCAATAGATTATACAGAAGCATTTGCACAGTTCCGAGCTATAGTTGATAAGATCTCTTTTGAGCAAGTGCAAACCAGATTCCACATATACAAACTCAAGGCCGCTCTTTCTAAGAAAATTTTAAACCTTGAGACTGCGTTTCTTACTGCTTCTGATAATCAGGACAGGGTCGTTCTTGTTCAAACCAATTTTCTCCGTAAGGAGATGCAAGTTCAGAAGGCTGCTCTGTCTAAGGAATTGGATGATATTCGTAAGGAGATACAGGACCAGAAAGCTGCTATTGCGCATGATTTTTTTGAATTCCGAGTGGAATCACAGGAAAACTTCAATACCCTCAGCGCTCAATTGTAAGAAATCATAGCCTACATAAATAGGAGTCGTGATGACAAAAAGGGGGAAGACAGCAGCAGTTGAGGTCCGCAGCCTCCTGACGATCGTAGCAGACCTGGACCTGGAGATAGTTGAATAGGTAGAGGCAGCAGCAGTGAGCCGTCAAGGAAAACAGGAAGTGGATATAGAGGAGGAGGAAATACAAGTTCTAGGGGATGGAATTATTGGTTGAGTAGATTTTAAGGGGAAGAATTGAGCAGAATTCAGTTCTTAGTTTTTCAGTTCTTTGCACAAATCTTTTGTACTTAGCCAATTTTTGATTTTATATATATCAATTTGAGCAATCTCTTTCGTATCTTTTAAGTCGTAGGCTGCTAAGTTTTGTCATCACCAAAGAGGGGGAAATTGTTAAGATAAATTTATAATTTTTTGTGATAACAAAAATAAGATAAAGAACTGAACTTAAGACGACTCAGATCTGGATAGTTAGTAACTGTGTTTAACGAAAGAGAGACTTTCAGATCAGAGCTTATCAGATTTGGATATGCGGCTAATTTCAGTTATCGAGTTAACAATTTGGGATCAGAGCTGTCAGGCCACGTGCGCTAATACAACAATTAGTCACAAATATGCGGAAGAATCATAAAAATGGGCTAAAAATTTTCGAATATGGGCCTGATCCAATATATCATTTAAAAATACAATCATACTCAAAATAAGAGTTGAACTCAAAACTCAAACAACAGCAATCAATGAATAAAAAACTGATCCCCAACATAAATTAAGGCACTGGACATCCCATGGCTCAATACAAATATCCATATACTGGGACTCAAATCAGAAAGGGGATCGACCAGCTGAAGCTCCACTATGTCTAGCCTGGTTACTTGAAGAACCTGCCAAAGCTAATACATACCAAGGCAGCCCAAAACAGGGAAAATAAACGAGGTCAAATCTCAGTACGAAGAGCACAATAAAAGCATCTATCATATTAGACAATGAAATATTTCAATCGTGCAATGCATGAAAGGGCTACCAAGAATCATCGGTAGGAAAAATAGAGCACAACGACTCAGCTGTGCAGATCTCATCAATCATCATCATCTTGTGATCTTCAGGTGCGACGACTCAGCCGAGCATCACAAGGCATAGTGGTTTTAGGCGCAACGACTCAGCTGGCCACCACATCAAAAGCAGTGTTGGACCTTTTAGGCACGACGACTCATCCGGACGATCACAACGTGTAAAAGGGATTCAGCTCTCAAAGAAATCAGGCTCAATATGTATGCGCGAATGATCAGCAGACTCTTGCTTAATCAATGCATATAAATCACACGCACATAAAACAGATGGGAGCACAAAATCAAACATCAATCAATACAATTCACAGCAGCAGATTCACGGCAGAAATATTCCCAAAGCTGATATCGAAACTGCTTAATATAGCTCAATTCGTACCTCAATTCAGCTTCTACCTCAACAGATCTCACAAAACAGGTGCACATCAACTAACTCCAATCCACTGTCTTATTAGCTTCACGACGAACTCAGCAGAAGCCACTACCTGCTCAAATCTGTCAAGATATCTCAATATCAACTCAAATCTGAACTCAAACAGCTTAAATTCTAAAGCCTCGTAGCTCACTCAGCTACCTCAACTCTACAGAGCACTACTCAGCTCTCAACGAAGCTTAAATCGGTAAAGAATCACTTACCCAAAGCTGCTAAAGAACAGAAGAACTACTGGTCCACAGTCGCTGTGAGACCTGAATTTGTATAAGATTAATTTGGTTGGAATTAATCGGTTTTTAGAGATTTCTGGTGGTTTGGATCTCTGTTTGTAAGTGTGATTGGCATTTTTGGGTCAGATTTCACATTTTAAGCAATTCTGGAAGTTTTCATAATTTTGGTATTTTGGGTAAAAGCTGGTCGGTGGCGAAAACCAGTCGCAGCGTGTAATTGTATCGCGGGAGATCAAAGGCCGTCGTTTTGGTGGAATCTAGATGCGTGTGTTAAGTGAAAGCTGGTAGCGTGTTTATATCCAGCTGCTGCTTTATTTTGTTGGTGAGGGTAAACGACAGCGTTTCGATAAGTTGGCGCGACGTCGTTTGGATGTTGCGACTGGTACCAGCTATGAGGATTTGTTCGCGTGTGTGTCGACTGGTTGTCCAGCTGAGAGAAGATGTCAACGTTAGTCAACGTCACTGTAGCTTGTGTCTGGATAACCAGCTGTTGGCAGAAAGTATTACGTAAGCTATGCGACGCCGTTTTAATTAGTTGCAACGCTGCATTTTAGATGTCGCGACTGGTACCAGCTTTTGGAAGGATTTCACACGAGAGAAACCATCCGATGGTTTTAGGTGACCAGCTGATGGCAGATATGATGACGTAAGCAGTGCGACGTCGTTTTGTTAAGTCTCTGCGACATCTTTTTTATTTGCGTTGTTTGAGAATTCAGCAGTTGGTTCTTTGCATCTGCTGGTTGTAGTGTGCCTGCTGGTTATGTCGGTGGACTTTTAAATCAGATTCCAGCCGTTGTGGGATTTATATATAAGGAAGACTTGGTCTTCGATTTGAGATATCAGATCCCATACTGATTTGCGTTGTTTGAGAATTCAGCAGTTGGTTCTTTGCATCTGCTGGTTGTAGTGTGCCTGCTGGTTATGTCGGTGGACTTTTAAATCAGATTCCAGCCGTTGTGGGATTTATATATAAGGAAGACTTGGTCTTCGATTTGAGATATCAGATCCCATACTTAGTGAAATTCTCCAAATTGTCGACCTCTGTTTCTCGAACCCTAGTACTGTTCACCGTTGATTTTATCCGGTGATTCCCGTCGTTTCCGACCACCGTTTTTTACGTTCGAGGTAGCGTTGGACTCCTCACGAAGAGCTCTTTCAATTTATACCTTTATTGGAGGCTGTGTTTGGTTAGAGCAAGATCGCGAAGTTGCTGTCTTCGGCCGTGCGTTTCATTGTCGAGGTAGAACTTCGAATTGTTGATGAGATCTTAGTATTAGTCTTTTTTTAAGCTTCCTATTTAGTTTTATGAGTTAAATTTTTTCTGGTTGAGCGTGGCTCCCAGTCGTGAGCTTCTGATAGCATCCCTGATAATTATGCTTCATTGTTTAGCAGGTTTTAACCAGATTTCTCGGGATCCCTTCGTGGTAATTGTTGAGCAGAATTGAGGTACGGATTGGAGCTTGTAATACAGCGATGTTATGGCTTGGATAATTTGTGAGATGGCTATTGCTGGCTGCTGTTTTGTGAGATGACTGTTGGTTATGTGGTGTATACGTGCTGATGCTATTATTGTTTCGCATATGTTTATATGCTTGTTATTCCAGCATGTTGCATACACGCATTTGCATCTCCGTTCAGCTTTTGCAGCCATTTCTTCGTTGTTGTTGTTCTGTTTACTTACCAGGATGCGAGTGCGAGCGGTGATTCCGCACTCTCATTTCCCCTATACGCCGAGTGGCTAGCTACCACAGTTCATAGGTGGGGTTGTTAATGCATCTGGTAAGGGTGGGCGAGTAGGTGTGAGTGAGTAGCACCCACATATCCTACACTCACCATGGCCACATATTCTGTTGCAGATCCCGTTGAGCTGTTGTTTCCTTTCTCATGCATAGCATCTGCATTTTATTCATGCTGTTTACTGCTGTTTATAGTTGCTCTCCGTACTGGGGTTTGACCCCATGTCCCTCTGGGGCTTGGTTGTTTTCCTTGTTGTGTTGTTTTCAGGAAACCCAGGTTTTACAGCTGGTCGTGGTTTTAGTCCAGCTGGTGGTGCCCCAGGAGTTGGTTAGAGTATCCAAGTGGCGTATACATATTAATATTGTATCAGTATTCTTAGTCAGGGGGATGCCCTGCGCTTTGTCGTTGTATCCAGTGGTTGGAGTCTGATACTTATTTACGTATGCTATATTGTTTGTGTTGTTTAGTGGTTTTTTTTAAACTTGGATATTTATTTTGAGTATCGTGGTATTTTAATGTATATGTTTTAAACCGTCAGGCTCAAACGCGAAAATTTTACCCGCTTTTTGATAGCTTCCGCATGTGTTTTGGTGTTTTTACTCTGTTTAGAGCACGAGGCCTGACAGTTTTGGTATCAGAGCTTAAGCTGGGATAAGCTCAATTTCTTTGATCACACTTGAGTCTAGGCACAGTGTCGTGTGTTGCATGTGCTTGACTATGTGACTACGTGCTGCATATTTCTGTGTTATATGCTATCTATGCCGTATCTGTTCTGTTTTGCTTGAGTGTTTTCGTAGATTCCGCCTAGACGTCGTGGTAGAGGTAGGGGCAGTTTGAGGAATCAGCAGGGTAGAATGAGGATCAGCGTAGCACTCCTAGTCGTACTCGTAGTAGGCATGATGAGGAGGAGGAAGTTGGTGACTTGCCTCCCCCGGTGGAGCGGATGGATGTGGTGATAGCACGTTTTCAGAGGATGAACCCTCCAGTCTTTAATGGTGATGAGTCCAGTGAGGATGCGGACTCGTGGCTCCGGAATATTATTGGTATTTTTGATCGGGTGCAGTATGACGATGATCTTCGGCTGAGTTTAGCGACCCTCTTGCTTAGGAAGGCTGCAGAGCGCTGCTGGCGAGGCGCTTTGAGTACCTTGTTAGAGACCAGTGTTGGGATCTCTTGGGATAGTTTTTGCGAGACCTTCCGGCAGGAGTATGTGCCCGAGTCTTATGTGAACGCCCGGGAGCGGGAGTTTGATCATCTGGAGCAGGGTTCGATGACTGTTAGGGAGTATTCTAGGAAGTTTTCTTCTCTGTTGGCATACGTTCCCCATGTTTCTGGCCGGGAGAGGGCCAAGCGGACTCGATTTCTTGAGGGCTTGAATGAAGAGTTGTATCAGATGGTTTTGACTAGTAAGCCCAAGACTTACGCTGAGGCGGTGGACAGTGCCATCGACATTGAGGAAGGTTTTCTTAGTCATCGTGCTCGTAGGCAGCAGGCAGCGCCGGGTGGTTGTCCTGCTATTCAGGGAGAACAGTCTTCACAGTCCTCCCAGTCAGCCTATGAATGAAGAGTTGTATCAGATGGTTTTGACTAGTAAGCCCAAGACTTACGCTGAGGCGGTGGACAGTGCCATCGACATTGAGGAAGGTTTTCTTAGTCATCGTGCTCGTAGGCAGCAGGCAGCGCCGGGTGGTTGTCCTGCTATTCAGGGAGAACAGTCTTCACAGTCCTCCCAGTCAGCCTATCAGCCCCAGCAGCAGCAGCAGCAGGAGGTTTCGACCCCGAGGTCAGCAGTTCAAGAAGAAGTCGGGTTCTGGCTCTTCTGGTTCAGGCAGTTCGAGTAGCAGTGGATCTCAGACTGAGTTTGCGGCTTTTGCGTTGGAAAGCATCCTTCCACTCAGTGTGTAGGTGTGCAGGGTTCCTGCAACCTTTGTGGTCAGTATGGGCATTTTGCGAGAGTGTGTCCGTCAGCTGGATCACAGCAGACCACGGCCCAGCCTCAGGGTCGGGGAGGTCAGTCTATGGGTCGTTCCCCTTAGTTTCCGCAGCCCCGATTGGGTGAGACTCGGTTTAGGCCGTTCAAACAGCCTGGTCCGTCACGGTTCGGACAGTCATCTCAGCCTTTCTTCTCTAAACCCCAGCATGCTCACGTTAACGCCATCACTAGGGAGCAGGCCGAGGAGACACCGAGTCGGGTGATCGCAGGTACTTGCCTTGTTTTTTATTTTCCTGCGCGTGTGTTGTTTGACACCGGTGCATCGCATTTGTTTATTTTTGATTCGTTTGTTGTTGAGCATGGTCTGTGTACCATTTCTTTGCGCGATGTAGTTTCTGTTCTTACCCCTGGTGGTGTGAGCCTGTTCTCCCAGGAGGTTTTGTTGGATGGCGTGTTGCGGTTTGGTGAGCATGTCCTGTTAGCGAACTTGATCCGTTTGATGCTTTGGGATTTCGATTGCATAGTTGGGATGGATGTGCTGTCCAACTATAGGGCCTCCGTGGACTACTTCCATGAGATTGTGCGCTTTAGGCCTTTGTCTGGCGAGAAGTGGGACTTCTACGGCCAGGATTCTAGATCGAAGATCCCGTTGGTCTCAGCGATGGAGATGTTTAGCTTGTTGTCTTTGGGTAATTCTGGCTTTGTGATCTACGCTTTGGATGTGTCTTCTTCTTCCCGTGTTCAGCTCAGTGACGTTCCCGTGGTGCGACATTTCTCGGATGTATTCCCGGAGGAGATTCCTGGTTTCCCTCCGAGGCGGGAGATTGACTTCAGCATAGAGCTGGTGCCTGGCACAGCTCCGATTTCACGTGCTCCTTATCGTCTGGCGCCTGCGGAGTTGAGAGAACTCAAGGTGCAGTTAGATGATTTGCTGGAGAAAGGTTTTATCCGACCTAGTATGTCACCGTGGGGAGCGCCCATATTGTTTGTGAAGAAGAAGGATGGCTCAATGCGGATGTGCATTGATTTTCGCCAGTTGAATAAAGCCACTGTCAAGAATAAGTACCCGTTGCCGAGAATCGATGATCTGTTTGATCAGTTGCAAGGTTCTACGGTAATTCAAAGATTGATCTTCGTTCCGGGTACCATCATTTAAGAGTGAGAGATCAGGATGTCGTGAAGGCTGTGTTTCGTACCAGGTACGGACACTTTGAGTTTTTGGTGATGCCGTTTGGGTTGACAAACGCGCCTGCAGTCTTTATGGATCTGATGAACCGGGTTTTTAGAGAGTTCATAGACCAGTTTGTGATTGTTTTTATTGACGACATCTTGGTTTATTCGAAGACTCCGAGGGAGCATAAAGAGCACTTGGGTATGGTTCTTCAGAGATTGAGAGAGCAGCAGTTGTATGCGAAATTTCCAAGTGCGAGTTTTGGTTAGATCGCGTTGTATTTCTGGGACATGTCATTTCAGCCGAGGGGATTTCTGTGGATCCCAGTAAGGTTGATGCTGTTCTGAACTGGGAGCGTCCCAGGAATATTTTCGAGATTCGCAGTTTCTTGGGTCTGGCTGGCTATTACCGTCGCTTCATTGAAGGATTTTCTAGTATAGCAAAGCCGATGACTCAATTGACCCAGAAAGACAAGCGATTTGTGTGGTCTGAGCAGTGCAAGAATGCCTTTCAACTGCTTAAGGAGAAGCTGACTACTGCGCCTGTGTTGGCTCTGCCGTCTGGTTCAGGTGGATTCGTTGTTTGTTCTGACGCTTCGCTCAATGGATTGGGTTGTGTGTTGATTCAGAATGGTCGAGTCATTGCGTATGCCTCGCGACAGTTGAAATCGCATGAGACTCGTTACCCAGTCCATGATTTGGAGTTAGCAGCGGTGGTCTTTGCGTTGAAGATCTGGCGTCACTACCTGTATGGCGAGCAGTTTGTGGTGTACTCCGACCACAAAAGTTTGCAGTATTTGTTTTCGCAGCCCGATTTGAACATGAGACAACATCGTTGGATGGAGCTGCTAAAGGACTTTGACTACGAGATTAAGTACCAGCCTGGAAAGTCGAACGTAGTGGCCGATGCTTTGTGCAGGAAGGCTAGTGAGATGCTTGCGTCGTTGTACATCTCTAAGGATCAGGAGTATCTTAACACTACGGGTTGGAGATTCTACCCGGCTGAGGATTGCGTTGTGGTTTCATCGTTCCAAGTGGAGCCACAGATTATTTCGACTATTTGAGCAGCTCAGAGGACTGATCCGTCTATCCACGAGTTGAAGTTGAAGGTCAGGGCTGGCGAACTTGAGGATTATTCTGTCTCTTCTGATGGTTGTTTGCGTTTCCGAGGCAGGTTGGTTGTGCCCAATTTGATTGATTTGAAGGAGGAGATCCTTCGGGAAGCGCACTGTAGCAGACATAGTGTTCATCCTGGTGCACAAAAGATGTACCATGCTTTGAAGCCGCACTTTTGGTGGGCTGGCCTAAAGAGCGACGTTGCTGGTTTTGTTGCTCGTTGTTTGAATTGTCAGATGGTTAAGGCCGAAAGGATGAGACCTGGTGGTCTGTTGCAGAGTTTGGAAGTGCCCCAATGGAATTGGGAGCACATTGCTATGGATTTTGTGACGCATCTGCCTCGTTCCAGCAGAGGATGCGATGCTATTTGGATGGTTATAGACCGACTGTCGAAGTCTGCACATTTTATTCCCTATGGGATGACTTTCTCGTTGAAAAAGATGGCAAAGCTGTATGTTGATTTTGTTGTTAGACTGCACGGTGTGCCCGTTTCGATCGTCTCTGACCGGGATCCGAGGTTTACTTCCAGGTTTTGGAAGAGTTTGCAAACAGCTTTGGTTACCAGATTGGCGATGAGTACAGCATATCACCCCCCAGTTATGCGAATAAGAGGCGTCGACCTCTTGAGTTTCAGGTTGGTGATCGTGTATTTCTCAAAGTTTCTCCGTTTCGCAGTGTGATGCGCTTTGGATGCAAGGGGAAGTTAGCACCTCGTTACGTCGGACCGTATGAGATTGTTGAGAGGATTGGCCCTTTAGCGTATCGACCGTTGTTGCCGTTAGAGTTGTCTTCTCTTCATGACGTCTTTCATGTTTCCATGTTGAGGAAGTATGAGCCAGATCCGTCTCATGTGCTTAGGACTGACGAGGTGGAGCTAGATCAGTCGTTGAGCTATCAGGAATATCCCTTGCAGATCCTTGGCAGAAAAGAGAAACAGTTGAGGAATAAGACCATTCCGTTGGTGATGGTGCAATGGAGCAAACATGGAAGGGAAGAAGCTACTTGGGAGCTGGAAGAAAAGATGCAGCGCGAGTGGCCGCATCTGTTTGAGTAGCTGTTGAGCTAAATTTCCAGCAGTTTGTAGCTTTTGTTTGTATTTTTTTCCCTAGTTGTTGTTGATTGTTTGCTCAATTATCTTGAATTCTTGGCCTGTGTTAGGCGAGTTTCTGTTTTTGCTGGCTGTTGTTGAGTTGTGTTTCAGAATTGCTGTTTGATTTCGGGGACGAAATCCTTTTTAGTGGGGGATATATGTGTAATGCCCGAAAGTATTACATCGACATTTAGTTCCAGACGATATATTTTGACGCGATTGGTTTATAAAGCTCAGATTTCTTCTGGAAGTGTTGGGTGATTAAGGAACTTTGTATCGTTGAATTGCGCTAAGTGTGGGAACCAGACGAAGCGATTTGATAAAATCGTTCAGTAGCAGGAGTTCCCTTTGTGCAACTGCTGGTTTTGAATCGTTGTGAAGGATGGATGCCTGCTGGTTTACCAGCAGTTGGTAGCGATGTGGCATATCTAGTACGGCGTCGTCGAGATTAGTTGACGCGTCGTCGTTTTGAGTAATTTTGCATAACCAGCTGCTGATGGGTTTTGAAGGGAATTCGACAACCAGCATCTGGTTCTTTGCAAGAGATATTTTGCCTGCTGGTAAAACGCTGCGGCGTCGTTTCGTTTAGTTGGAACGGTGTCGTTTCAAGATTGTAATTTCGAATACAACATTTGATTTCTTCTGCTGATTTTAACGAGAGTACCTTACGCACGTACTGGTTTATACACCTGCTGGTTTGTATTCATGTGTCGACTGGTTTTGTTGATGTAGGCGCGACGTCGTCGTTTTATTTCTGAACGCAAATCAGTCGAGGCGAGTATGAGAGATTGGGTTCCAGCCGAGGGAGCAATACGATGTCGTTTTAACTTATGAAATAGGAATCTCGATACGATGTCGTTTTGAATAAAGTAGCGAAATCAGTCGTTGGATTATTAGAGTGACCAGCTGCTGGTTTTCTTTCAGTAGAGGTGTGATTGTACGTTACGACGTCGTTGAGATTAGTTGTAACGACATCGTTTTGATTGTGAAGTATTGTGACTGGATTCTTGTTGCGACTGGATTCTTGCGGCGACTGGATTCTTGCTTCTGCTGAATAACAAAAGAATGATACTTCCAGTCGAGGGAATGAAATATGACTATTTTGAACAGCGACTGAGTTTGTTTAACGATGAAATATTTTAGTGTGACCAGCTGGTGAGTGCTTTCAGTAGAGATCGGGAATCAGCTGTTGGGCTATTACGTCGTCTGGGTTAATTGATACAGCGTCGTTTTGATAGTGAAATACAGCGACTGATTGTTATGTGTAGCTGTGACAGCTGATGGTGAAAGCTGGTTTTGTTGAATATTACACCAACGGAATAGAGCTACGGCTTCTCGTCGTGAGACTTAGTAGCATCAGTCGCGAGACTTTCTTGATACCACGAAGAACAGTGGATACACTCTACCTACTGATCGAAGAAGCTGGATTCGAAGCGGTGGGAGTTTATCCTATAGCGAAGCGGTGGAGTTTATCCTATAACGGTTGATAAATACTCAGCATGACACGTGGAATTCGAATTGAACACGTTGGAAATGCTGTAGAAAAACAGAGACCGTTGTCTATAAATAAGATTGAAGTCAAAATATTGAGAACATCTTGACTACAGATATCGGACTTTGATTCTGTGAAGTTCTCAGGAAGTGCTGAATAGAACTTAAGAACACTGAGTGAAGTACTTTGAAAACAGAGGAACGAAGGTATAATTTGACAGAAGAGTCAGGGATTAGATTACTCGAGAATGATATTTCTTGAGTATCCCGCTGAAATCACATACATGTTTGATTACTGTTCTTGATTTAGAACTTGAATTGTGTATGTGTCGATCCATCACAGGTAGTGGATCTTTTATATTTGCATGACATTGCATAACGAAGAGAATTGAATTGATTCTAATGCCCAGGACTGAGTTGGCCTGATTTTCGAAGCCGGAGATGGTTTCGATAGATGAATATTCATGTCAAGATCGGATATGAATCTTGATGGCATCGAACTGAAATGGAATCAATTCTGAGATCGAAGAAGAGAAATAGAATCATTTCATTGCATTGCATTTGTTTTACAGTTGATAAATTGTTGTTCATTTTATTGCTATTATTCATGCCTGATGATTATACTGAGATGATTCTCACCGGAGTTTATCCGACTGTTGTTTTGTTTTGTATGTGTGCATGACAACAGGAGGAAGAAACTAGTGGGGAGTAACCAAGGGTAGCGAGAAGTATCTACCTAGACGATGGGTCAGCAGCAGGAAGAATGAACACCAGCTGATAGTTTATATTTTTGGACAGTTGGTCTTAGGTTGCTCAAGTCTGGTTTTGTATGTAAGAATCAAGCGTGTACTAGTAAACTAGCTTGTACCTATCGAGGACAATGAAGTATTTTCATAAATGAATAACGTTTACGATACAAGCTGAAATCTTTAAGCTTCTGCTGTTTGAAAAACAAAATAAAATTCTTATAAACCAGATTGAATTTCATAAACTTGTTTAGTTTAAATTAATCACCCACTGATTGAGATTAGAGACTTAATTGTGAGCAGAGAGTCTCACAACAGGTGGTATCAGAGCCTACTACATCATTACGATCATTGAATTAGATGAGTGGGGGTAGATCGAGTCCTTCCTGAGTGATTAATTGATTGCATGCTTGTGTGGTATATGTCTTACTGCTTTTGAATTTATATCACCTGATTATGTGAAGAACTGGTAAGACTATGCCGAGCAGATTTGAGAATTATTGGGAAAAGAATAAATAGCATGTATTGAACGAAGCATGAATCAGAACTCGATCTCTTGAAAAGCAGTACATTGATGTATGCTAATCAGAGGAGGGACTGAGATTGACTTGTTATTGATTGATGAGAAATGATGACCAAGTCTGTTTGATTTATAGATATGCCTCCTCGAAGAATAACTAACAGACAGACAGAGCAGGGTAGTACATCGACTGATATGTTGAATGCAGCTGCTACTCTGATGGAAACTTTGTTGAAACGGTTTCAGTCTTTTAAACCACCAACGTTGGTAGGAACAGAGAATGCGATAGAATGTGAGAACTGGTTGGAAGATATTGAGCAATTATTTGAAGAACTTGATTATACCGATGATCGTCGGGTAAAACTGATAGTTCACCAGTTGCATGGTCTGGGTAAGAGTTGGTGGATAGCAACCAAGAAAGCGCTTGAGAATCAGGGTACTGTGATTACTTGGGTGGTATTTCGAACAGCTTTCTATCAACGATTTTTCCCCGTTTCGTATCGGAAGGATAAAGGGGCAGAATTTGCAAACCTGAGACAGGGGCCATTGAATATTGAAGAATATGTTGCTAAATTTACCAGCTTGCTTAAATTTGCGCCACATGTTGCTATCAGCGATGAAGCACAAGCTGATCAGTTTATCAATGGCCTGAATCCTGACGTGTTTACTTTGGTGAACACTGGTCGACCAAATACTTTTGCCGATGCGTTTAATCGTGCAAAAGGTGCAGAATATGGATTGCTAAGGCAACGTAGATCACAATTTGTACCACCAGACGCAAGAGCATCACAAGATAAATTTCAAATTCCGTCACCCCCTCGATTTTATGCTGGAAACAGTAGTAGTGGAAAGAAAACTTTCTTTACAGGAATAGGAAAACAATTCAAACGTTCAGGTACCAGTAGCTCAGCTAGTTTGAATGAAATTAAACAGAGGGAAACGGGGCAGAAACCCGATGTGTACTGTGTTAAATGTGGAGGACGACATAATACAGAGCAGTGTAGAGGAGTATTTGGTCGCTGCAACCTCTGCAATCAACCTGGACATTTTGCAAGAATTTGTCCTCAACGTGGTGTTGAAAGTTCATAGAATTCAGGGGCGGAAAGGCAAGTGTCCTCTGTACATTCATTTCAACCCCAGAATCAGCAGCAGGGTAGACAAGGAGGAAGCCAAACAGTAAGTCAACCTCCTAAACAGCAAGCAAGAGTGTTTGCTTTGACTGAAGAACAAGCACAAGCAGCTCCTGATGATGTTATTGCAGGTAACTGCTATTTGTGCAATTTTCCTGCTTATGTGTTAATTGATACGAAGTTTTGTTACTGCATGATTCCTATATGCATATAGCGACTGCTGATGAGTTCGGGGACGAACTCGACTTTTTAGAGGGGGAGAAATGTAATGCCCGAAAGTATTACATCGACATTTAGTTCCAGACGATAGATTTTGACGCGATTGGTTTATAAAGCTCGGATTTCTTCTGGAAGTTTTGGGTGATTAAGGAACTTTGTATCGTTGAATTGCGCTAAGTGTGGGAACCAGACGAAGCGATTTGATAAAATCGTTCAGCAGCAGGAGTTCCCTTTGTGCAACTACTGGTTTTGAATCGTTGTGAAGGATGGATGCCTGCTGGTTTACCAGCAGTTGGTAGCGATGTGGCATATCTAGTACGGCGTCGTCGAGATTAGTTGACGCGTCGTCGTTTTGAGTAATTTTGCATAACCAGCTGCTAATGGGTTTTGAAGGGAATTCGACAACCAGCATCTGGTTCTTTGCAAGAGATATTGTTTCCTGCTGGTAAACGTTGCGGCGTCATTTCGTTTAGTTGGAACGGTGTCGTTTCGAGATTGTAATTTTGAATACAACATTTGATTTCTTCTGCTGATTTTAACGAGAGTTCCTTACGCACCTGCTGGTTTATACACCTGCTGGTTTGTATTCATGTGTCGACTGGTTTTGTTGATGTAGGCGTGACGTCGTCGTTTTATTTGTGAACGCAAATCAGTCGAGGCGAGTATGAGAGATTGGGTTCTAGCCGAGGGAGCAATACGATGTCGTTTTAACTTATGAAACAGGAATTCGATACGATGTCGGTTTGAATAAAATAGCAAAATCAGTCGTTGGATTATTAGAGTGACCAGCTGCTGGTTTTCTTTCAGTAGAGGTGTGATTGTACGTTACGACGTCGTTGAGATTAGTTGTAACGACATCGTTTTGATTGCGAAGTGTTGCGACTGGATTCTTGTTGCGACTGTATTCTTGCTGCGACTGGTTGTTGCTTCTGCTGAATAACAAGAGAATGATAATTCCAGTCGAGGGAATGAAATATGACTATTTTGAACAGCGACTGAGTTTGTTTAACGATGAAATCTTTTAGTGTGACCAGCTGGTGAGTGCTTTCAGTAGAGATCGGGAATCAGCTGTTGGGCTATTACGTCGTCGTCTG
>KQ989066.1:18109-28786 GCA_001598015.1 Dorcoceras hygrometricum | reverse complement strand
TCATGTCAAGATCGGATACGAATCTTGATGGCATCGAACTGAAATGGAATCAATTCTGAGATCGAAGAAGAGAAATAGAATCATTTCATTGCATTGCATTTGTTTTACAGTTGATAAACTGTTGTTCATTTTATTGCTATTATTCATGCCTGCTGATTATACTGAGATGATTCTCACCGGAGTTTATCCGGCTGTTGTTTTGTTTTGTATGTGTGCATGACAACAGGTGGAAGAAACTAGTGGGGAGTAACCAAGGGTAGCGAGAAGTATCTACCTAGACGATGGGTCAGCAGCAGGAAGAATGAACACCAGCTGATAGTTTATATTTTTGGACAGTTGGTCTTAGGTTGCTCAAGTCTGGTTTTGTATGAAAAAATCAAGCGTGTACTAGTAAACTTAGCTTGTACCTATCGAGGACAATGAAGTATTTTCATAAATGAATAACGTTTACGATACAAGCTGAAATCTGTAAGCTTCTGCTGTTTGAAAAACAAAATAAAATTCTTATAAACCAGATTGAATTTAAACTTGTTTAGTTTAAATTAATCACCCACTGATTGAGATTAGAGACTTAATTGTGAGCAGAGAGTCTCACAATATGTGAGACCTGAATTTGTATAAGATTAATTTGGTTGTAATTAATCGGTTTTTAGATATTTCTGGTGGTTTGGATCTCTGTTTGTAAGTTTGGTTGGCATTTTCGGGTCAGATTTCACATTTTAAGCAATTCTGGAAGTTTTCGAAATTTTGGTATTTTGGGTAAAAGCTGGTCGGTGGTGAAAACCAGTCGCAGCGTGTAATTGTATCGCGGGAGATCAAACGCCGTCGTTTTGGTGGAATCTGGATGCGTGTGTTAAGTGAAAGCTGGTAGCGTGTTTATATCCAGCTGCTGCTTTATTTTGTTGGTGAGGGTAAGCGACAGCGTTTCGATAAGTTGGCACGACGTCGTTTGGATGTTGCGACTGATACCAGCTGTGAGGATTTGTTCACGTGTGTGTCGACTGGTTGTCCAGCTGAGAGCAGTTGTCAACGTTAGTCAACGTCACTGTAGCTTGCGTCTGGATAACCAGCTGTTGGCAGAAAGTATTACGTAAGCTATGCGACGCCATTTTAATTAGTTGCAACGCTGCGTTTTAGATGTCGCGACTGGTACCAGCTTTTGGAAGGATTTCACGTGAGAGAAACCAACCGATGTTTTAGGTGACCAGCTGATGGCAGATATGATGACGTAAGCGGTGCGACGTCATTTTGTTAAGTCGCTGCGACATCATTTTGATTTGCGTTGTTTGAGAATTCAGCAGTTGGTTCTTTGCATCTGCTGGTTGTAGTGTGCCTTCTGGTTATGTCGGTGGACTTTTAAATCAGATTCCAGCCGTTGTGGGATTTATATATAAGGAAGACTTGGTCTTCGATTTGATATATCAGATCCCATACTTAGTGAAATTCTCCAAATTGTCGACCTCTGTTTCTCGAACCCTAGTACTGTTCACCGTTGATTTTATCCGGTGATTCCCGTCATTCTCGATGGTTGTTTTGCTTGTTCGAGGTAGCGTTGGACGCGATGTTATGGCTTGGATAATTTGTGAGATGGCTATTGCTGGCTGCTGTTTTGTGAGATGACTGTTGGTTATGTGGTGTATACGTGCCGATGCTATTATTCTTTCGCATATGTTTATATGCTTGTTATTCCAGCATGTTGCATACACACATTTTCATCTTCGTTCAGCTTTTGCAGCCATTGCTTCGTTGTTGTTGTTCTGTTTACTTACCAGGATGCAAGGGCGAGCGGTGATTCCGCACTCTCATTTCCCCTATGCGCCGAGTGGCTAGCTACCACAGTTCATAGGTGGGATTGTTGATGCATCTGGTAAGGGTGGGCGAGTAGGGGTGAGTGAGTAGCATCCACATGTCCTACACTCACCGTGGCCACATATTCTGTTGCTGATCCCGTTGAGCTGTTGTTTCCTTTCTCATGCATAGCATCTGTATTTTATTCATGCTGTTTACTGCTGTTTATAGTTGCTCTCCGTACTGGGGTTTGACCCCATGTCCCTCTGGGGCTTGGTTGTTTTCCTTGTTGTGTTGTTTTCAGGAAAACCAGGTTTTACATCTGGTCGTGGTTTTAGTCCAGCTGGTGGTACCCCAGGAGGTGGTTAGAGTATCCCAATGGCGTATAGCATATTTATATGTATCAGTATTCTTAGTCAGGGGGATGCCCTGCGCTTTGTCGTTGTATCCAGTGGTTGGAGTCTGATACTTATTTACGTATGCCATATTGTTTGTGTTGTTTAGTGGTTTTTTTTAAACTGGGATATTTATTTTGAGTATCGTGGTATTTTAATGTATATGTTTTAAACCGTCAGGCCCAAACGCGAAAATTTTACCCGCTTTTTGATAGCTTCCGCATGTGTTTTGGTGTTTTTACTCTGTTTAGAGCACGAGGCCTGACAGTCGCGAAGATACACGAGCTCTACAACAACTTCGCGCTCATAAAATCCGGCGACTCCAAACTCCAAATTGGTATCAATCGAAAGCCCTAGAGAATACGTGCTCAGCGCTACCAATCTTTCTCCAAACGGCGGCGTAAAACGACGGCAATCGACGGAAATAGGGTTTAGATGAACAGTACCACTCGAGGGTTCACGGGGATGTAGATAAGAAATGTCGGGTCCAAATTTCTCTAAGTGTTGATCAACACTTAATTTAAAAATCCCCAAGTATGAGCTACAGTGAAATCAATCACTAGCAATCCAGATCTCATCGCTATAATAGAAGCCCTTCAAACCTGGAAATCACTCAGATCTGACTACTCTACCTCAAATCTGATCTCCAAACAAAACACTAGTTTTAATCAAAACGACGTCGCCCCTTACTTATCAAAACGACGTAGCATCGGAGTCATGCTCTCACAACAAATCCCGCTAACGCTCCTCAGATCCTGATCACATCTGAAATCATCAAACCGCACTGGTCTACACAGTACCGTTGACCATCGTTGACATCTGATCACGCCACTAAACAGATTCCTCTCACTAGCGCTAAGTCTGAAAACACGGTACGATGTGGCATTCTCTTGCAATGCCATATCTGACTAGCACCAAAAACGACAGCGCTTCACTCCCTTATTGCAACAATTCACGCAAACACGCAAGGACACATCTGAACATCCAGATTCCGCTCATCTGAAATTCTAAAAATCACCAAGTCCTCAAATCTAGCTAACTCTAAACCAAAATCTGATTAGCTAATAAATCGTGCTTAGCAAATTCTAGTCCTCACATTATCCCCACCTTAAGAGATTTCGTCCTCGAAATCAAAGGTAAACACAGGGTAGAAATCAACAAAACACCAGAACTTACCAACACAACTCCACATCAAATCTCAAACAGATGAGGCCACTCTTGTCTCATCTTCTCTTCCACTACTCATGTAGCTTCCTCACGACCATGCTTGCTCCATTGGACCATCACCAACGGAATAACCTTATTCCTCAGCTGCTTCTCCTTCCTATCCAGAATCTGCACCGGATATTCAACATAGCTCAAGGTAGAATCCAGCTCAACTTCATCAGTCCTCAACACATGGGACGGATCTGGCTCATATTTTCTCAACATCGACACATGAAACACGTCATGCATCGCTGCTAACTCATCAGGCAGCCTCAATCTATAAGCCAACTGTCCGATCCTCTCAAAAGGGACCAAAAAATCTAGGAGCCAATTTACCCTTCAATCTGAATCTAGTCACACTCTTGAAACGAGAAACTTTGAGAAACACTCGATCGCCAACCTCAAACTCCAAAGGTCTGCGTCTCTTGTTAGCATAGCTAGCATGTCGATCCTGAGCAGCTTTCATCCTACTCCGAATCAACTCAATCTGATCATTCATGTGCTGCACAAACTCAGGAGTAGACAACTGCTTCTCACCAACCTCTTCCCAGCAGATCGGTGATCTACACTTACGGCCATACAACGCTTCAAAAGGGCCATCCCAATAGTCACCTGGTAGCTGTTTTTATAAGAAAACTCAACTAAGGACAAGGAATCCTGCCAACCACCACTGAAATCCAAAACAACTGCTCGCAGCATATCCTCTAAAATCTGGATGGTCCTCTCAGATTGACCATCTGTCTGTGGGTGATAGGCTGTACTCAAAGCCAATCTCGAACCCATCGCTGCCTGCAAGCTCTTCCAGAATCGGGAAGTTAACCTTGGATCTCTATCAGATACTATCGAAACCGGCACTCCATGCAATCTCACCACATGGTCAATGCACAGTTGCGCCATTTTCTTCATCGAACACCTCACATCATAGGGAATGAAATGGGCTGACTTCGAAAGTCTATCAACAATAACCCAAACAGCATCACATCCCCTACTCGATCGAGGCAAATGCATCACAAAATCCATGGAGATGTGCTCCCAGTTCCACTGAGGCACTTCTAAACTCTGTAGCAATATACCAGGTCTCATCCTCTCAGCCTTGACCTGTTGGCAATTCAAACATCGAGCTACAAATCCAGAGATGTCATTCCTCATGCCTTCCCACCAATAGTGCGACTTCAAGGCATGATACATCTTCTTCTTGCCCAGATGCACACTGTATCGACTACAATGAGCTTCATTCAAGATGGCTTCCTTTCAAATCAATCAAATTCGGAACCACCAATCTACCGCGAAATCTCAAACATCCATCAAAAGCAACAGAAAAATCCATAGACTTACCATTCTGAGCCTTAATCTTCAACTCATGAAAATACGGATCAGTCCTCTGAGCTGCTCTAATGTCTGCTACAATCTGTGACAAAATACTGATCACTCGGCCGAAAACACCACCCAGAAGTCCCCAAATCGTCATGGACTTTGGATATACTCATCGACGTCAACATCGTCGGTTGGACTTTCCTACTCAAAGCATCGGCCACTAAATTCATCCGCCCAGGCTGATACTGAATCTCACACTCAAAATCCTTCAGCAACTCCATCCAGTGGCGTTTCCTCATATTCAAACCTGACTGCGTGAAGATATACTTCAAACTCTTGTGGTCAGTGTACACCACGAATTGTTCACCATACAAATAGTGATGCCAAATCTTCAAGGCAAACACTATCGCAGCCAACTCTAAATCATGAACGGGGTATCTCATCTCATGGGGCTTCAACTGTCGAGACGCATAGGCTATCACATACCCGTTCTGCATCAACACGCAACCCAAACCACTCAGAGAGGCATCAGAGCAAACTACAAAACCTCCAGAACCCGAAGGCAAAGCTAACACAGGAGCAGTAGTCAACTTCTCCTTAAGCAACTGGAAACTCGACTCACATTCTTCAGTCCAAACAAACTTCCTATCCTTCTGGGTCAACTGAGTCATCGGCCTAGCTATCAAAGAGAACTTCTCAATAAAACGCCTATAATAGCCAGCAGACCAAAGAAACTACGGATCTCGGAAAATTTTCTAGGTCGCGACCAGTTAAGAACTGCTTCGACCTTTCTCGAATCCACGGAAATCCCATGCACTGAAATTGTTAGGCTTCGTGCTCTAAACAGAGTAAAAACACCAAAACACATGCGGAAGCTATCAAAAAGCGGGTAAAATTTTCGCTTTTGGCCTGACGAGTTTAAAACAATATAATTTAAAATAGCACGATACTTAAAATAGAATCCCCGTTTACGAAACTATCACAACAATAACAGTATAGCATAAAACAAGTATCAGACTCAAACAGTCAAATACACCAACGAAGCACAGGGCATCTCCCCGGCTAACTGGACCGATACATATAAATATGCTATACGGCACTGGGATACGTAAGCTATGCGACGCCATTTTAATTAGTTGCAACGCTGCGTTTTAGATGTCGCGACTGGTACCAGCTTTTGGAAGGATTTCACGTGAGAGAAACCAACCGATGTTTTAGGTGACCAGCTGATGGCAGATATGATGACGTAAGCGGTGCGACGTCATTTTGTTAAGTCGCTGCGACATCATTTTGATTTGCGTTGTTTGAGAATTCAGCAGTTGGTTCTTTGCATCTGCTGGTTGTAGTGTGCCTTCTGGTTATGTCGGTGGACTTTTAAATCAGATTCCAGCCGTTGTGGGATTTATATATAAGGAAGACTTGGTCTTCGATTTGATATATCAGATCCCATACTTAGTGAAATTCTCCAAATTGTCGACCTCTGTTTCTCGAACCCTAGTACTGTTCACCGTTGATTTTATCCGGTGATTCCCGTCGTTTCTGACCATCGTTTTTGACGTTCGAGGTAGCGTTGGACTCCTCACGAAGGGCTCTTTCGATTGATACCTTTCTTGGAGGCTGTGTTTGGTTAGAGCAAGATCACGAAGTTGCTGTCTTCGGCCGTGCGTTTCGTTGTCGAAGTAGTCAACTTCTCCTTAAGCAACTGGAAACTCGACTCACATTCTTCAGTCCAAACAAACTTCCTATCCTTCTGGGTCAACTGAGTCATCGGCCTAGCTATCAAAGAGAACTTCTCAATAAAACGCCTATAATAGCCAGCAGACCAAAGAAACTACGGATCTCGGAAAATTTTCTAGGTCGCGACCAGCGATGTTATGGCTTGGATAATTTGTGAGATGGCTATTGCTGGCTGCTGTTTTGTGAGATGACTGTTGGTTATGTGGTGTATACGTGCCGATGCTATTATTCTTTCGCATATGTTTATATGCTTGTTATTCCAGCATGTTGCATACACACATTTTCATCTTCGTTCAGCTTTTGCAGCCATTGCTTCGTTGTTGTTGTTCTGTTTACTTACCAGGATGCAAGGGCGAGCGGTGATTCCGCACTCTCATTTCCCCTATGCGCCGAGTGGCTAGCTACCACAGTTCATAGGTGGGATTGTTGATGCATCTGGTAAGGGTGGGCGAGTAGGGGTGAGTGAGTAGCATCCACATGTCCTACACTCACCGTGGCCACATATTCTGTTGCTGATCCCGTTGAGCTGTTGTTTCCTTTCTCATGCATAGCATCTGTATTTTATTCATGCTGTTTACTGCTGTTTATAGTTGCTCTCCGTACTGGGGTTTGACCCCATGTCCCTCTGGGGCTTGGTTGTTTTCCTTGTTGTGTTGTTTTCAGGAAAACCAGGTTTTACATCTGGTCGTGGTTTTAGTCCAGCTGGTGGTACCCCAGGAGGTGGTTAGAGTATCCCAATGGCGTATAGCATATTTATATGTATCAGTATTCTTAGTCAGGGGGATGCCCTGCGCTTTGTCGTTGTATCCAGTGGTTGGAGTCTGATACTTATTTACGTATGCCATATTGTTTGTGTTGTTTAGTGGTTTTTTTTAAACTGGGATATTTATTTTGAGTATCGTGGTATTTTAATGTATATGTTTTAAACCGTCAGGCCCAAACGCGAAAATTTTACCCGCTTTTTGATAGCTTCCGCATGTGTTTTGGTGTTTTTACTCTGTTTAGAGCACGAGGCCTGACAGTCGCGAAGATACACGAGCTCTACAACAACTTCGCGCTCATAAAATCCGGCGACTCCAAACTCCAAATTGGTATCAATCGAAAGCCCTAGAGAATACGTGCTCAGCGCTACCAATCTTTCTCCAAACGGCGGCGTAAAACGACGGCAATCGACGGAAATAGGGTTTAGATGAACAGTACCACTCGAGGGTTCACGGGGATGTAGATAAGAAATGTCGGGTCCAAATTTCTCTAAGTGTTGATCAACACTTAATTTAAAAATCCCCAAGTATGAGCTACAGTGAAATCAATCACTAGCAATCCAGATCTCATCGCTATAATAGAAGCCCTTCAAACCTGGAAATCACTCAGATCTGACTACTCTACCTCAAATCTGATCTCCAAACAAAACACTAGTTTTAATCAAAACGACGTCGCCCCTTACTTATCAAAACGACGTAGCATCGGAGTCATGCTCTCACAACAAATCCCGCTAACGCTCCTCAGATCCTGATCACATCTGAAATCATCAAACCGCACTGGTCTACACAGTACCGTTGACCATCGTTGACATCTGATCACGCCACTAAACAGATTCCTCTCACTAGCGCTAAGTCTGAAAACACGGTACGATGTGGCATTCTCTTGCAATGCCATATCTGACTAGCACCAAAAACGACAGCGCTTCACTCCCTTATTGCAACAATTCACGCAAACACGCAAGGACACATCTGAACATCCAGATTCCGCTCATCTGAAATTCTAAAAATCACCAAGTCCTCAAATCTAGCTAACTCTAAACCAAAATCTGATTAGCTAATAAATCGTGCTTAGCAAATTCTAGTCCTCACATTATCCCCACCTTAAGAGATTTCGTCCTCGAAATCAAAGGTAAACACAGGGTAGAAATCAACAAAACACCAGAACTTACCAACACAACTCCACATCAAATCTCAAACAGATGAGGCCACTCTTGTCTCATCTTCTCTTCCACTACTCATGTAGCTTCCTCACGACCATGCTTGCTCCATTGGACCATCACCAACGGAATAACCTTATTCCTCAGCTGCTTCTCCTTCCTATCCAGAATCTGCACCGGATATTCAACATAGCTCAAGGTAGAATCCAGCTCAACTTCATCAGTCCTCAACACATGGGACGGATCTGGCTCATATTTTCTCAACATCGACACATGAAACACGTCATGCATCGCTGCTAACTCATCAGGCAGCCTCAATCTATAAGCCAACTGTCCGATCCTCTCAAAAGGGACCAAAAAATCTAGGAGCCAATTTACCCTTCAATCTGAATCTAGTCACACTCTTGAAACGAGAAACTTTGAGAAACACTCGATCGCCAACCTCAAACTCCAAAGGTCTGCGTCTCTTGTTAGCATAGCTAGCATGTCGATCCTGAGCAGCTTTCATCCTACTCCGAATCAACTCAATCTGATCATTCATGTGCTGCACAAACTCAGGAGTAGACAACTGCTTCTCACCAACCTCTTCCCAGCAGATCGGTGATCTACACTTACGGCCATACAACGCTTCAAAAGGGCCATCCCAATAGTCACCTGGTAGCTGTTTTTATAAGAAAACTCAACTAAGGACAAGGAATCCTGCCAACCACCACTGAAATCCAAAACAACTGCTCGCAGCATATCCTCTAAAATCTGGATGGTCCTCTCAGATTGACCATCTGTCTGTGGGTGATAGGCTGTACTCAAAGCCAATCTCGAACCCATCGCTGCCTGCAAGCTCTTCCAGAATCGGGAAGTTAACCTTGGATCTCTATCAGATACTATCGAAACCGGCACTCCATGCAATCTCACCACATGGTCAATGCACAGTTGCGCCATTTTCTTCATCGAACACCTCACATCATAGGGAATGAAATGGGCTGACTTCGAAAGTCTATCAACAATAACCCAAACAGCATCACATCCCCTACTCGATCGAGGCAAATGCATCACAAAATCCATGGAGATGTGCTCCCAGTTCCACTGAGGCACTTCTAAACTCTGTAGCAATATACCAGGTCTCATCCTCTCAGCCTTGACCTGTTGGCAATTCAAACATCGAGCTACAAATCCAGAGATGTCATTCCTCATGCCTTCCCACCAATAGTGCGACTTCAAGGCATGATACATCTTCTTCTTGCCCAGATGCACACTGTATCGACTACAATGAGCTTCATTCAAGATGGCTTCCTTTCAAATCAATCAAATTCGGAACCACCAATCTACCGCGAAATCTCAAACATCCATCAAAAGCAACAGAAAAATCCATAGACTTACCATTCTGAGCCTTAATCTTCAACTCATGAAAATACGGATCAGTCCTCTGAGCTGCTCTAATGTCTGCTACAATCTGTGACAAAATACTGATCACTCGGCCGAAAACACCACCCAGAAGTCCCCAAATCGTCATGGACTTTGGATATACTCATCGACGTCAACATCGTCGGTTGGACTTTCCTACTCAAAGCATCGGCCACTAAATTCATCCGCCCAGGCTGATACTGAATCTCACACTCAAAATCCTTCAGCAACTCCATCCAGTGGCGTTTCCTCATATTCAAACCTGACTGCGTGAAGATATACTTCAAACTCTTGTGGTCAGTGTACACCACGAATTGTTCACCATACAAATAGTGATGCCAAATCTTCAAGGCAAACACTATCGCAGCCAACTCTAAATCATGAACGGGGTATCTCATCTCATGGGGCTTCAACTGTCGAGACGCATAGGCTATCACATACCCGTTCTGCATCAACACGCAACCCAAACCACTCAGAGAGGCATCAGAGCAAACTACAAAACCTCCAGAACCCGAAGGCAAAGCTAACACAGGAGCAGTAGTCAACTTCTCCTTAAGCAACTGGAAACTCGACTCACATTCTTCAGTCCAAACAAACTTCCTATCCTTCTGGGTCAACTGAGTCATCGGCCTAGCTATCAAAGAGAACTTCTCAATAAAACGCCTATAATAGCCAGCAGACCAAAGAAACTACGGATCTCGGAAAATTTTCTAGGTCGCGACCAGTTAAGAACTGCTTCGACCTTTCTCGAATCCACGGAAATCCCATGCACTGAAATTGTTAGGCTTCGTGCTCTAAACAGAGTAAAAACACCAAAACACATGCGGAAGCTATCAAAAAGCGGGTAAAATTTTCGCTTTTGGCCTGACGAGTTTAAAACAATATAATTTAAAATAGCACGATACTTAAAATAGAATC
>KQ989066.1:5140-17675 GCA_001598015.1 Dorcoceras hygrometricum | reverse complement strand
CGCTACGCCGATCCTCATTCTGTCCTGCTGATTCCTCAAACTGCCCCCTACCTCAACCACGACGTCTAGACGTCATCTACGAAAACACTCAATAGGATCAAACAAAACAGAACAGATACAGCATAGATAGCACAACAAGATGCAGCACATAACCACATAGTCAAGCACATGCAACACAGGACACTGTGCCTAGACTCAAGTGTGATCAAGGAAATTGAGCTTATCCCAGCTTAAGCTCTGATACCAAAAATGTCAGGCTTCGTGCTCTAAACAGAGTAAAAACACCAAAACACATGCGGAAGCTATCAAAAAGCGGGTAAAATTTTCGCTTTTGGCCTGACGAGTTTAAAACAATATAATTTAAAATAGCGCGTTACTCAAAATAGAATCCCAGTTTACTAAAATCACCACAACAATAACAGTATAGCATAAAACAAGTATCAGACTCAAACAGTCAAATACACCAACGAAGCACAGGGCATCTCCCCGGCTAACTGGACCGATACATATAAATATGCTATACGGCACTGGGATACTCTAACCACCTCCTGGGGCACCACCAGCTGGACTAAAACCATGACCAGCTGTAAAACCTGGGTTTCCTGAAAACAACACAACAAGGAAAACAACCAAGCCCCAGAGGGACATGAAGTCAAACCCCAGTACGGAGAGCAACTATAAACAGCAGTAAAAAACATGAATAAAATGTAGAGCCGAAGGCTACAACCAAGGAAGGGAGCCAAAGAACTCAATGCACAGCTCAACGGAAATCTGCAACTGAACATGTGGCCACGGTGAGTGTAGGACATGTGGGTGCTACCCACTCACCCCTACTCGCCCACCCTTACCAGATGCATCAACAACCCAACCTATGAACTGTGGTAGCTAGCCACTCGGCGCATAGGGGAAATGAGAGTGTGGAATCACCGCTCGCCCTCGCATCCTGGTAAGAAAACATAACAACAACAACGAACAAAGGCTACAACAACTGAAATGGAATGTCATGCGTGTATGCAACATGCTGGAATACAAGCATCTAAACATATGCAACACAGCAATAAAACACAATAGCATACACAGTCCTCAACCAGGACAACAATCAGGCACGGCCATTCCATACACCAGCAGCTACAATTCATCCAGCCAGAAACACGCTGGTTTATAAGCTCACATCCGTACCTCAATTCTGCTCAACAATTACCACAAAGAAATCCCGAGAAATCCGGTTAAAAACCTGCTAAACAACAAAGCATAATTCTCAGGGATGCTATCAGAAGCCCACGGCTGGGAGCCACGCTCAACCAGCAACAATTCAACTCATACAACTAAACAGGAGGCTTAAACAAAGGCTAATATTAAGATCTCATCAACAATTCGAAGTTCTACCTCAACGACACAACACACGGCCGAAGGCAGCAACTTCGCGATCTTGCTCTAGCTAACAACAGCCTCCAAGAATGGTATAAGATTGAAGATCTTCTCGAGAGGAGTCCAACGCTACCTCGCACGAACCAAACAACGGTCAGCAACGACGGGAATTCACCGGAAAAGCTCACGGTGAACAGTGCTCTAGGGTTCGAGAAACAGAGAGCGAATGTCGGGGAAAATATTCTAAAGTATGGGATCTGGTATTTCAATTGAAGACCAAGTCTTCCTATAAATAAATCCCGTAGCTGCTGAAATCTGTTTTAAAAAAATCCACCGACATAACCAGCAGGTACCAACAAACCAGCAGATGCAAAGAACCAACTGCTGAATTCTCAAACCACGCTAATCAAAACGATGTCGCAGCGACTTAACAAAACGACGTCGCACCACTTACGTCATCAAATCTGCCATCAGCTGGTCGCCTAAAACCATCGGCTGGTTTCTCTCGCGTGAAATCCTTCCAAAAGCTGGTACCAGTCGCGACATCTAAAACGCAGCGTTGCAACTAATTAAAACGGCGTTGCATAGCTTACGTAATACTTTCTGCCAACAGCTGGTTATCCAGACGCAAGCTACAGTAACGCACCACCAGTCGCAAGCTACAGTGACGTTGACTAACGCCTCCTGATCAAAATCAAACAGATATGCTTACGTCACTAGCTCCTCAAAACGGTGCCGTATAGCGCTCAACACAAAAACACGTTAACTACCCAATGACTGATTCCTTTTGTTATCTTCTGGCAGACTTCACCAAACACTTAGCGAATTCTTCCACCAGCTAAGCTTACGTCAGCAATTACTACGCCAACGCACAACAACAGAAAACATGACGTCACCATGTCTGCTGACAGATATCTCCCCAAACTTCAAAAATACGAAAACCTCCAGAATTGTTCTAAGTGAGGAATTTGACCCGAAATTACTACTCAAATATTTAACAGAGATCTTAAACCACCAAGAATCTCAAAACACCGATTAATTCTCACGATTAATCTTAAACACAAATCCAGGTCTCACTTTCTCCCCCACTAAAAATGATTTAGTCCTCGAAATCAATTAACAATTCTGAACATTCAATACAATAGCAGAACCAAACAACAGCTCGCCTAACACAAGGCCAAGAGTTCAAGATAACTGCGCAAACATTTAACAACAACTAGGGAAGTAATACAATCAGCACTAACAGGGAAATATAGCTTAACAGCTACTCAAATAGATGCGGCCACTCGCGCTGCATCTTTTCTTCCAGCTCCCAAGTAGCCTCTTCCCTTCCATGTTTGCTCCATTGCACCATCACCAACGGAATGGTCTTATTCCTCAACTGTTTCTCTTTTCTGCCAAGGATCTGCAAAGGATATTCTTGATAACTCAACGTCTGATCTAGCTCAACCTCGTCAGTTCCAAGCACATGAGACGGATCTGGCTCATACTTCCTCAACATGGAAACATGAAAGACATCATGAAAAGAAGACAACTCTAGCGGCAACAACAGCCGATACGCTAAAGTCCAATCCTCTCAACAATCTCATAAGGTCCGACGTAACGAGGGGCTAACTTTCCCTTGCGTCCAAAGTGCATCACACTGCGAAACGGAGAAACCTTAAGGAATACACGATCACCAACCTGAAACTCAAGAGGTCGAAGCCTCTTATTAGCATAACTGGCTTGGAGATCCTGGGCAGCTTTCATCCGCTATCGAATAAGATCCACATGATCTTTCATTTGCTGCACAAAGTCAGGGGCAGATAGCTGCTTCTCCCCCACTTCTTCCCAACATACCGGCAATCTGCACTTTCTGCCATACAAAGCCTCAAAAGGCGCCATACCAATCGTCATTTGGTAGCTGTTATTATACGAAAACTCAACTAAAGACAACGCGTCTTGCCAGCTACCTCCGAAATCCAACACAACAGCTCGTAACATATCCTCCAATGTCTGGATAGTTCGCTCAGATTGGCCATCTGTCTGGGGGTGATACGCGGTGCTCATAGCCAATCTGGTATCCAAAGCTGTTTGCAAACTCTTCCAAAACCTGGAAGTAAACCATGCAGTCTAACAACAAAATCAACGTACAGCTTCGCCATCTTCTTCAACGAGAAGATCATTCCATAGGGAATAAAATGTGCAGACTTTGACAGTCGGTCTATAACCACCCAAATAGCATCGCATCCTCTGCTGGAACGAGGCAGATGCGTCACGAAATACATAGCAATATGCTCCCAATTCCATTGGGGCACTTCCAAACTCTGCAGCAGACCACCAGGTCTCATCCTTTCGGCCTTAACCATCTGACAATTCAAACAACGAGCGACAAAACCAGCAACGTCACTCTTTAGGCCAGCCCACCAAAAGTGCGGCTTCAAAGCATGGTACATCTTCCGTGCACCAGGATGAACACTATGTCTGCTACAGTGCGCTTCCCGAAGGATCTCCTCCTTAAAATCAATAAAATTGGGCACAACCAACCTGCCCCGGAAACGCAAAGAACCATCGGAAGAGACAGAATAATTTTCAAGTTCGCCAGCCCTGACCTTCAACTTCAACTCATGGATAGACGGATCAGTTCTCTGAGCTGCTCGAATGGTAGAAACATCTGTGGCTCCACTTGGAAAGAAGAAACCACCACACAATCCTCAGCCGGGTAGAATCTCCAACCCATAGTGTTAAGATGCTCCTGATCCTTAGAGATATACAACGACGCAAGCATCTCACTAGCCTTACTGCTCAAAGCATCGGCCACTACGTTCGACTTCCCAGGCTGGTACTTGATCTCACAATCAAAATCTTTTAGCAGCTCCATCCAACGACGTTGTCTCATGTTCAAGTCAGGCTGCGAAAACAGATACTGCAAACTCTTGTGGTCGGAGTACACCACAAACTGCTCGCCATACAGGTAGTGACGCCAGATCTTCAACGCAAAGACCACCACTGCTAACTCCAAATCATGGACTGAGTAACGAGTCTCGTGCGGTTTCAACTGTCGTGAGGCATACACAATGACTCGACCATTCTGCATCAAAACACAACCCAATCCGTTAAGCGAAGCGTCGAAACAAACAACAAAACCACCTGATCTGGACGGCAGAGCCAACACAGGCGCAGTAGTTAGTTTCTCTTTAAGCAGTTGAAAAGTATTCTCGCACTGCTCAGTCCAAACAAAACGCTTGTCCTTCTGAGTCAATTGAGTCATCGGCTTTGCTATACTTGAGAATCCCTCAATGAAACGACGATAATAGCCAGCCAGACCCAAGAAACTACGAATCTCGGAAACATTCCTGGGACGCTCCCAGTTCAGAACGGCATCAACCTTGCTAGGATCAACAGAAATCCCCTCGGCTGAAATCACATGTCCCAAGAATACGACGCGATCCAACCAGAACTCGCACTTGGAAAACTTTGCATACAACTGCTGGTCTCTCAGCGTCTGAAGGACAATCCGCAAATGCTCCTTGTGCTCCAAAGGAGTCTTCGAATAGACTAAGATGTCTTCGATGAACACGATCACAAACTGATCTATAAACTCACGGAAAACTCTGTTCATCAAATCCATAAAGACTGCAGGGGCATTAGTCAATCCAAACGGCATAACCAAAAACTCGAAATGCCCGTACCTGGTACGAAAAGTAGTCTTCGCAACATCTTGTTCTCTCACTCTCAGCTGATGGTACCCGGAACGAAGATCAACTTTGAATACACCGCAGAACCTTGCAGCTGATCAAACAGATCATCGATTCTCGACAACGGGTACTTGTTCTTCACAGTGGCTTTGTTCAACTGGCGGAAATCAATTCACATCCGCATTGAGCCATCCTTGTTCTTCACAAACAAGATGGGCGCTCCCCATGGCGACATACTAGGTCGAATAAAACCTTTCTCCAGCAAATCATGTAACTGCACCTTGAGTTCTCTCAGCTCCGCAGGCGCCAGACGATAAGGAGCACATGAAATCGGAGCTGTGCCAGGCACCAGCTCTATGCTGAAGTCAATCTCCCACCTCAGAGGGAAACCAGGAATCTCCTCCGGAAACACATCGGGAAAGTGCCGCACTATGGGAACGTCACTGAGCTGAACACGGAAAGAAGAAGACACGTCCAACGCGTGGATCATAAAGCCAGCATTCTCCAAAAACAACAAACTAAACATCTCCATAGCTGAGATCAACGGAACATTCGATCTAGAATCCTGGCCGTAGAAGTCCAACTTCTCGCCAGATAAAGGCCTAAAGCGCACAATCCCATGGAAGCAGTCCACGGAGGCCCTATAGTTGGACAGCACATCCATCCCAACTATGCAATCTAAATCCCAAAGCATCAAACGGATCAAGTTCGCTAACAGGACATGCTCACCAAACCGCAACACACCATCCAACAAAACCTCCTGGGAGAACAAGCTCACACCGCCAGGGGTAGACACGGAAACAGCATCATGCAACGAAATGGTACACAGACCATGCTCAACAACAAACGAATCAGAAATAAACAAATGTGATGCACCGGTGTCAAACAACACACGTGCAGGAAAATCAAAAACAAGGCAAGTACCTGCGATCACCCGACTCGGTGTCTCCTCGGCCTGCTCCATAGTGATGGCGTTAACCTGAGCATGCTGGGGTCCTGAGAAGAGAGGCTGAGACGACTGTCCGAACCACGACGGACCAGGCTGCTGAAAAGGCCTAAACTGAGGCTCACCCAAATGGGGCTGCGGAAACTGAGGGGAACGACCCCGTAGACTGACCTCCGACGACCCTGAGGCCAACACACGTGAAGGAAAATAAAAAATAAGGCAAGTACCTGCGATCACCCGACTCGGTGTCTCCTCGGCCTGCTCCATAGTGATGGCGTTAACCTGAGCATGCTGGGGTCCTGAGAAGAGAGGCTGAGACGACTGTCCGAACCACGACGGACCAGGCTGCTGAAAAGGCCTAAACTGAGGCTCACCCAAATGGGGCTGCGGAAACTGAGGGGAACGACCCCTAGACTGACCTCCACGACCCTGAGGCTGGGCCGCGGTCTGCTGTGATCCAGCTTACGGACACACTCTCGCAAAATTCCCGTACTGACCACAAAGGTTGCAGGAACCCTGCACACCTACACACTGAGTGGAAGGATGCTTTCCACCGCAAAAGCCGCAAACTCAGTCCGAGATCCACTGCTACTCGAACTACCTGAACCAGAAGAGCCAGAACCCGACTTCTTCTTGAACTGCTGACCTCGGGGTCAAAACCTCCGAGGCCAGACTGCTGAGCCACCTGCTGCTGCTGCTGGGGCTGATGGGCTGACTGGGAGGACTGAGAAGACTGTGCTCCCTGAATAGCAGGACGACTAACCTGCACCGCCTGCTGCCTGCGAGCACGAAGACTCTGCAAACCCTCCTCAATATCAATAGCAGTGTCAACTGCTTCCGCATGGCTCTTGGGTTTACTGGTCAACACCATCTGATACAACTCTTCGTTCAAGCCCTCAAGAAATCGAATCCGCTCGGCCCTCTCCCGGCCAGAAACATGGGGAACGTACGCCAACAGAGAAGAAAACTTCCTAGCATATTCCCGAACAGTCATGGAACCCTGCTCCATATGGTCTAACTCCCGTTCCCGGGCGTTCACATAAGACTCGGGCACATACTCCTGCCGGAAGGTCTCGCAAAAACTATCCCAAGAGATCCCAACACCGATCTCTAACAAGGTACTCGAAGCGCCTCGCCACCAGCGCTCCGCTGCCTTCCTGAGCAAGAGGGTCGCTAAACTCAGCCGAAGATCATCATCATACTGCACCCGATCAAAAATACCAATGATATTCTGGAGCCACGAGTCTGCATCCTCACTGGACTCGTCACCATTAAAGACTGGAGGGTTCATCCGCTGAAACCGGGCTATAATAACATCCATCCGCTCCACTGGGGGAGGCAAGTCACCAACTTCCTCCTCCTCCTCGTGCCTACTACGAGAACGGCTAGGAGCGCTACGCCGATCCTCATTCTGTCCTGCTGATTCCTCAAACTTCCCCCTACCTCTACCACGATGTCTAGGCGGCATCTACGAAAACACTCAACTGGATCAAGCATAACAGAACAGATACAGCATAGATAACACAACAAGATACAGCACATAATCACATAGTCAAGCACATGCAACACACGACACTATGCCTAGACTCAAGTGTGATCAAGGAAATTGAGATTATCCCAGCTTAAGCTCTGATACCAAAAATGTCAGGCCTCGTGCTCTAAACAGAGTAAAAACACCAAAACACATGCGGAAGCTATCAAAAAGCGGGTAAAATTTTCGCGGTTGGCCTGACGGTTTAAAACAATATAATGTAAATACCGCGATACATAAAATAGAATCCCAGTTTACGAAATCACCACAACAATAACAGTATAGCATAAGACAAGTATCAGACTCCAACAATCAAATACACCAACGAAGCACAGGGCATCCCCTGGCTAAGAATAGTGATACATATAAATATGCTATACGCCACTGGGATAATCTAAGCACCTCCTGGGGCACCACCAGCTGGGTTAAAACCACGACCAGCTGTAAAACCTGGGTTTCCTGGAAACAACAAAACAAGGAAAACAACCAAGCCCCAGAGGGACATGGGGTCAAACCCCGAGAGCAGAGCAACTATAAACAGCAGTAAACAGCATGAATAAAATGCAGATTCTATACATGAGAATACGGGACAACAGCCGAAGGCTACAACCAAGGGAGGGAGCCAAAGAACTCAATGCACATCTCAACGGAAAATCTGCAACAGAATATGTGGCCACGGTATGTGTAGGACATGTGGGTGCTACCCACTCACCCATACTCGTCCACCCTTACCAGATGCATCAACAACCCAACCTATGAACTGTGGTAGTTTGACACTCGGCGCATAGGTGAAATGAGAGTGCGGAATCACCGCTCGCTCTCGCATCCTGGTAAGAAAAACAGAGCAACAACAATGAACAAGGGCTGCAACAACTGAAATGGAATGTCATGCGTGTATGCAACATGCTGGAATACAAGCATATAAACATATGCAACACAGCAATAAAACACAATAGCATACACTGTCCTCAACCAGGACAACAATCAGGCACGGCCATTCCATACACCAGCAACTACAATTCATCCAAGCCAGAAACACGCTGGTTTATAAGCTCAAATCCGTACCTCAATTCTGCTCAACAATTACCACAAAGAAATCCCGAGAAATCCGGTAAAAAAACCCTGCTAAACAACGAAGAATAATTCTCAGGGATGCTATCAGAAGCCCACGGCTGGGAGACACGCTCAACCAGCAACAATTCAACTCATACAACTAAACAGGAGGCTTAAACAAAGGCTAATACTAAGATCTCATCAAAAATTCGAAGTTCTACCTCAACGACACAACACACGGCCGAAGGCAGCAACTTCGCGATCTTGCTCTAGCTAACAACAGCCTCCAAGAATGGTATAAGATGGAAGATCTTCTCGAGAGGAGTCCAACGCTACCTCGCACGAACCAAACAACGGTCAGCAACGATGGGAATTCGCCGGAAAAGCTCACGATGAACAGTGCTCTAGGGTTCGAGAAACAGAGAGCGAATGTCGGGGAAAATATTCTAAGTATGGGATCTGGTATTTCAATTGAAGACCAAGTCTTCCTATAAATAAATCCCGTAGCTGCTGAAATCTGTTTTAAAAAAATCCACCGACATAACCAGCAGGTACCAACAAACCAGCAGATGCAAAGAACCAACTGCTGAATTCTCAAACCACGCTAATCAAAAATATGTCGCAGTGACTTAACAAAACGACGTCGCACCGCTTACGTCATCAAATCTGCCACCAGCTGGTCGCCTAAAACCATCGGCTGGTTTCTCTCGCATGAAATCCTTCCAAAAGCTGGTACCAGTCGCGACATCTAAAACGCAGCATTGCAACTAATTAAAACGGCGTCGCATAGCTTACGTAATACTTTCTACCAACAACTGGTTATCCAGACGCAAGCTACAGTAACGCACCACCAGTCGCAAGCTGCAGTGACGTTGACTAACGCCTCCTGATCAAAATCAAACAGATATGCTTACGTCACTAGCTCCTCAAAACGGTGCCGTATAGCGCTCAACACAAAAACACGCTAACTACCCAACGACTGATTCCTTTTGTTATCTGCTGGCAGACTTCACCAAACACTTAGCGAATTCTTCCACCAGCTAAGCTTACGTCAGCAATTACTACGCCAACGCACAACAACAGAAAACATGACGTCACCATGTCTGCTGACAGATATCTCCCCAAACTTCAAAAATACGAAAACCTCCAGAATTGTTCTAAGTGAGGAATTTGACCCGAAATTACTACTCAAATATTTAACAAAGATCTTAAACCACCAAGAATCTCAAAACACCGATTAATTCTCACGATTAATCTTAAACACAAATCCAGTTCTCACAGAAATGACATGACCCAAAAATACAACTCTATCCAGGCAGAATTCACCCTTGCTGAATTTAGCGTACAGCTGTGAGTCTCTCAGTTTCTGCAAAACCAATCTCAAGTGCTCTTTATGCTCACTGAAATTCTTCGAATAAACCAGGATGTCATCTATGAAGACAATCACAAAACGATCAATATACTCACTGAAGACGCGATTCATCAAATCCATGAAGACAGCAGGAGCATTCGTCAATCCAAATGGCATCACCAAAAACTCATAATTCCCATATCTCGTCCTAAAATCCGTCTTCGCCATATCTTCTCTGATCCGCAACTGATGATAACTAGACCGCAGATAAATCTTAGAGTATACAACAGATCCCTGCAACTGGTCAAACAAGTCATCAATACTCGGCAACGGATACTTGTTCTTAATCGTCGCTTTGTTCAACTGCCGAAAATCCAAACACATCCTCATAGATCCATCCTTCTTCTTCACGAAAAGAATCGGAGCTCCCAAGGGCGACATACTCGGTCTAATGAAGCCCTTCTCTAATAGATCACGCAACTGCTCTTTGAGTTCCTTCAATTCAGCTGGCGCCAATCGATACGGAGCTCTAGAAATCGGGGTTGTTCCTGGCACCATCTCTATGCTGAATTCAATCTCTCGTCTCGGAGGGAATCCAGGAATATCATCCGGAAACACATTAGCAAACTCTCGAGCAATCAGAACATCGCTCAACTCTACTCGTGATACTCGGGAAACATCCAAGTCATAGATCATAAACCCTGAATTCTCTAGCGACAACAAACTAAACATCTCCATGACAGACACAAAGGGAATCTTAGGTCGCGAATCAGCACCATAGAAATCCCATTCTCTCCAGATTCAGGCTTAAATCTCACTACGCCATGGAAACAATCAACTGTTGCTTTATAACTGGACAACACGTCCATTCCTGTCAGGCCGTGCAAATTACTAACAATTAACACATAATAAGCGCATAAACACGGAAGCTTAAAATCAGGGCTTAAAAATTTTTCGAAATACAATGGGCCTGAACTCAAATCATACATTCAAAATATTGATAATCAAAATATGAGTTAACTCAAACTCATACGCAACAGGTAATAACATATCTCAAATCAAATACAGATCCCCAATACATGATAACACGGGGCATCCCCCGGCTCAATACATATCATACATATATAACTGGGACTCAAGGATGCGGGGATCTACCAGCTGGCGCTCCACTCGGTCCAGCCTGGTTGCCTGTATTTCCTGCAAATGGGCAACATAGACCCAAACAAAATAAAAGCAAGAAACAAGTACGAGGTCAAGCCTCAGTACGAAGAGCTATCAAACAGCTACGCATGCAACATGCTAACAATCAATGCTATGAAATGCATGTGGCTGTCAAAGGAAATCGGTCAACTAGGCCAGTGTATCAACCGGCAAATCAAATCAATTCGCCTCAATACCACGGTCTATCAATCGGGAAATCATCGGTCCGTGATCATCGGGGCCCGTCAGCCCATCACAGCTCGGCGGTACACTCGTATCCGGTAGACACCACTCCGATGATAGCGTTGTACTGGTGCACAACACATATGTTGACCAGCTCCAACGTGGCTCGGGTCATCAATCAAATCTGTCAAGGCCCAATATGTATGCATGTATGCCAATCAATGTCAATGCTCAATGCATACAAATCATAATACGTGAAGACAGAATATCGAGTTCAATCAATTCAACAACTGTTCCACGTAAACACATAACAACAACACCACACATTCCACAACATCGATTCAGTCATGTTCACGCTCAAGCTGTAAGTGCTGCTCAATTCGTACCTTTCTTCTTCAAATTACCTAACAGATTTCTCCTGGTTCAATTCACGCAGCAGGGACTTCCCAGAAATGCTGAAATCTATTACAGGTACTCAATATCTTAGCTCAATTCAGCTACACAATCACGTTAATCCTACGGCCAGAAGTATACTTCGATCCTACACTTCTACGCAGGAATTAACTACTAAAAACCGAGCTCAAACTACAAGAAATTCTCACCCAAAAGCTCAAAAGAAACGACGGCAGAATCTGCTCAACGAAACCAGCAACTCACGAACGAGCAGGGCCTTCGGGATTTCTCAACTCGTTGCTCCTAGCTTCCAAACTAGTATCAATGGGAAGAGCAAGTCTCAAGGAGTCCAGCGCCACCAAGAACGTCAAAAACAGAGGCTGGAATCGACGGGAAATGGCGATTGAAAGAGAATGTGAACAGTAGCTATATCGAGGGTTTGGAGAAGAGGAGATAAGAAATATCTGGCTCAAAATAATTCTAAGTGTCGAGCGACACTTCCATTTATAATCTCCAAAAATCCAACATCAGCTGAACAGCAAATTATTCGACAAGACAAGCAGGTATCGACCAGCAGGTATCGACCTTTCCCTTCGCTAAAAACCAGCAGAAGCAATCAAAAGCTGTAATCGAAACTACAATCTCGAAACGACACCGCTCCAATTAAACAAAACGACGCCGCAGCGCTAAACCAGCAGACAGCAGATCTCTTCAAAACAACCAACGACTGGTTCCAGCTGCAACATCCAAAACGCAGCGTTTTAACTTAATCAAACGACGTCGCCGCGCCTACACAAACAAATCCAGTCGATGCACTTACAAAACCAGCAGGT
>KQ989065.1:131064-144609 GCA_001598015.1 Dorcoceras hygrometricum | reverse complement strand
CACCTATCTGCCTAGTGACGTCCTCAACCTGGGCGTCATCATCACCACCTGCTCTAGACTCCTCCTCAGAACGTCTAGTCCTCCTACCTCCTCCACGTCTCGGCGGCATCTAATCAAGCCTAGAGGTAAGATCTCACAGCAAGTATAACAGTAAGACAGATACTAGATCACATAAGTCACAGAGGCAATCAAAATCAAATCAAAACTCTGTGCCTAGACTCGAGTGTGATCAAAAGAAATCGAGCTTATCCCAGTTTAAGCTCTGATACCAAAAATGTCAGGCCCCGTGCTAATTACTAACAATTAACATGTAATAAGCACATAAACACGGAAGCTTAAAATTAGGGCTTAAAAATTTTTGAAATACAATAGGCCTGAACTTCAATCATACATTCAAAATAGCGATAACAAAATACGAGTTGACTCAAACTCCAACACAACAAGTACCAATCAAAGATATAAAATCCCCAAATACATGATAACACGGGGCATCCCCCGGTTCAATACATATCATATATAGACTGGGACTCAGGGACGCGGGGATCGACCAGCTGAACTTCCACTCGGTCCAGCTTGATTACCTAGAGCTCCTGCAAATGGGCAACACAGACTCAAACAAAACAAAAGCAGGAAACAAGTACGAGGTCAAGCCTCAGTACGAAGAGCTATCAAAACAGGTAAACATGCAACATGCTACTAATCAATGCTATGAATGCATGAGGCTGTCAAGGACATCGGTAAGCAAGACCAGCACATCAACTGGCAGTCAAATCAAGTCGCCTCTATACCACGGTCTATCAACCGGGAAATCATCGGTCCGTGATCATCGGGGCCCGTCAGCCCATCACAGCTCGGTGGTAGACACTCGAATCCGGTAGTCACCACTCCGACGATAGCGTTGGACTTTTCGGGCACGACTCAACAGTCGGCCAGTCACAACGTGGCACCCAATCAGGTAATCGAATCAATCTGTAATTCAGGCTCAAGATGTATGCATGAATGCCATTCAATATTCATGCTCCATACATAATATGCACAACGTAAAACAGTATACACATTCAATCAAAACAGTAACTGATTCACATAGGCACAAATCAATTACCCTTCAAAATTCCTAGAAGCTTAGATCTGCCAAAGATACCTAATGTCTTAGCTCAAACCAATGAAAGAAAGCTCACCCAAAGGATAGAAATGCACGGCGCAACTTACTGCTCAACTCAGCCGTTTCGCGTTCTCGCTCCAGCTCAACACAGCCTCCAAAATTGGTAGGAAAAGAAAGGTCTTCTCGAGAGGTTTCCAAAGCTACCAGGAACTTGAAAAACGTAGGTCGGGATCAACGGGAAATCGCGATAGAAAGTGACGGTGAACAGTAGCTAAAATCGAGGGTTTCGAGTTTGAGGATAAGAAATATCAGGTCTGGAATGCTCTAAGTGTAAATCAACACTTATATAAATATCCTCAACTCAAAAAGCTACAAAGCAAGTCAAACACCGACAAAAACAGAGTCCTACAACTCAAAATATCGCCCAACAGATCTCTCGCACAAAACAGACTTCATGCTCTCCGCCAGATCTCGCGCGAGCCTCAAAACGACCACGCTTTGGTCAACAGATCTCATGCTCAACACTTGCGCCAAAACGTAAAACAGATCTCGGCGCTAAAACACAAAACGACGATGTATAGGCACCAGATCTCTCAAATGCACGCTATCACGTTCTAGCAACAGATCTGCTTACTTCACCCGCAGACTTGCTTACGTCATCAGATCTACCGCGCAACTCTCGAATGAACGCTACACGCTTCTAACAACAGATCTGCTTACGTCACCATAAGGCCTGCTTACGTCATCAGATCTCTCGCGCTCTAGCTTCTCAAATTCGAACAGCTTTCACCAAACGCAGCGCTTACTCTTCTTTTCATGACAAAACACGCAGCGCTAAAGGAAAAACAGATCTCTATCAAATTCATTCTAAATCTCAACACTTCTCGACCAGATTTCACACGAAAACGCCAACTAAAATCTAGACAATTCAACTAAAGATTAGAATATTTTCCAAAGCAGATTTCATCAAAATTCGAATCCCGAAATCTTAAATTCTTAATTCTCATGACTAATCTAACTCAAAATCCGATTAATCACAAATTAGGGATCTGAATCCTCACACTTGTGGCGTGTGGGTTTATAGACTCTTGTATATGACAATCTTTATATATGATATTCGCATTTTATTTATATGGCATTCTTTACTTTCATTGTGTGTATGATGATTTACAATTGCGTTGAGTAAAGACCTAGAATGCACTAAAGTGTATGTTAGATGTGATAGTGGGTATGACGGCTATCATGAAACACATCTAATAGTCACTGTGTATTCTGAACATGTTCCTAGTCGATTGGGCCGTCAAAATGAGGATAAGGCCGCCCGAGTTCGAGACTAGTATATGCGATGCGAAGTACCATGTTTCATTGGTAGGGAACATTGTGATGTTCTGAGCATGCAGATAGACAGACATGCGTGGATATCCTATGCTAGGGGATAATAGTGTATAAATATCTGGCCAGAGTACTAGAAGTGTTTTAGGTAAATGTGTTTGCCTAGTTACACTCGCGATGTCAACTATTTGATCTCCAAGATGTATGCATAGCTATCGGATCTATAGCGACTCTCGATTTACCAATGGTCGTTGATCTGATCGGGATATATGGATTGAAAGGACCGTACTGTACGCTAACCACGACCAACTGGTTCTTGCAGGCACTATCAGTGATACCTAGGGGATCATGGGGCGATGTTGCTAGACGCTCTTACCATGATCCGTTGGGCAAGTCCGGAATTGTGATTCCGGAGCCACAATGGTTGTGGGTCCACGGCTAGCTGTATCCCTGAACCATTGAGGGTCACACAAGTACTGGATTCGAGATTCCCACACGAATACTCAGCTCAATGTGTTGAGCATACGAAGAGGATTTAGGGAGTGCGACTTCCTAAAAAGTCAACAGAGGTCAAATCGTGATTTTCCGCTGTTGAGGGGCAAAACGGTCATTTTGCACTGGGGTTCTGAAAAATGTTTTTTAGATTATAGTATTCAGTTTTGGAAATTGAATCGATCGGTCCGATCTGATCGGCGATCGGAGTTGTAATGAAGTCGTAGTGATGGATATCGTCATTTGGACCCGGGCCCGATGGGCCGGTCCAAGTCCATTACTAATCTTATTAAAAGGATTAAGGACTTGATTAACAACACACAACAACTAACAAAACCCTAAACCTAGAAGTGGCCGCCCCTTCCCTCCTCTCCAAAAGCCACCGCCGCCGCCTGCCGTGCGCCGCCGTCGCCGCCGCCTCTCTTCACCGGAAATTCGTTTCTGGCCAAGTTTGACGAGGAGAATCCGTCCGCGTCGATCTCATCAGGCCTTCTAGTGCAGGCTGACGAAGGAATCCCGTCTCCGGTCATGGACCTGATTGACGATATCTACCGCCGCCTACAATGAAGTGCCGTTTTCTTTACGAAACCGGTCGGAGCCAGGCACGAGTTGCCAGCAAGGTAGTCACCTAAACACCCTATGAATGGTCATAGATTGGTATTGTTTTTATCGTATTGATCGTCTCCCGGCCATTGTTTTTCGTTCTTCCGCTGCCTCGCCGGGAGACGTGATCCGGATCCCAACACCTGCTTCGATTGTACATGCATTGCATTACATGTTGCGTATTTCTTTCGTACTGCATTGTTGTATTTTCTCTGTTCTCCATATTGAGGCTTGACCTCTTTTCTTTCTCCTTTGGGGTTGTTTTGATCGTGTTGTGACCATTATAGGTTATTCAGGTAGATCAACTGGGCCAGGTGGGCTCCAGCAAGTGGGGTCCCTTAGGTTTTGATGGTGCGTCCTAGTTATTACGCAGATATATGTGCTGTGTAGTTGTGATTATTTGTTGAACCTTATGTTGTTTGACTTTTGTATTAAAACCTATATTTTGAGTATTCACATATTTCAAAGCGTATTTTTAGTTCAGGTCCAAAGAAAAGTTTTAACCTGCTTTAAGCTTCCACATTATCCTGAGATTTAGAGCACCAGGCCAGACGTTTTGGTATCAGAGCTTAAACTAAGATAAGCTCGATTTGCTTCTTCACACTTGTGTCTAGGCACATAGTTTGTTCTCTTGTGTGTGCTTGACTATGTGTTATATCTGCCTGTGTGTTTACCTTTGGGTGTCTCGTAGATGTCACCGAGGAGGAGAGGTAGGCTGCTAGGCAGATGATAAGGAAGTCTAGAGCTCCAGATAGTAAGGATGATGTTGCTCAGCCGAGTGTTCCTTTGCATCGTGGTGCTATATAGACTGAGGATGAAGTGGAGCATCTACCCCGACAAGTCGATGATATGGAGCTAGTATTAGCTAGGTTTTAGTGTATGAATCCTCGTTTTCTGGTGCTAAGGGTGTTTTGGCGGCCGAGGGATGGCTAGAGCACATGGAGGGAATGTTAAGAGTAAAATTTACTAAAATTTGGTGATAAAAAAATACAAGAACTCGAATAGATTACAGCGGAGCAGCACAATCAGATTAGAACAGATTACAGCAAAATGATCCAAACCTGAGCAGAACATATTAGAGTTTCGCATAGAACAAATTCAGCTCACAGAACAGTACAGATCAAGAGCCGCGATGATCAGTTCAGAAGCTTGTTGGTTCTAGAAACGCGAAATAGCTCAGAGCGAGCAGACCAGTTTAGAGCAACGCAATTCAGCTCAGAGTGAGAAGATCAGTTTAGAGCGTCGCACTTCAGCTCAGAGAAAGTTGATCAGTTTAGAGCGCCGCAATTCAGCTCAGAGCAAGCAGACCAGTTTAGGATGCAATTCAGCTCAGAGCAAGTGTTGGATCGAAAATACAGTTGAATACAACTCGGGAGTTCATAATGGGGGGTTGAATGAACTTCTGAATATTTTTTGCAAAACTCTTTTCAAAAAGAATTTTAAAACCTTTGGCTACCTCTAAGCTGTGTTACTAGCTTTGGAGGATATCAGTGTGCTACTGTTCTCTCGAGTAACAAAGAATTGTGCGGAATGAACTCGATTGAATAGTGAACAGATAAGTTAAACACTGAAAGCAGTAAGTAAAACTAATTGCAGTAAAGTAAAGGGGACAAGAGTTGGTTTATGAAAGTTCGGAGCTTAAACTCCTACATCTCCCCTTCTTCCTTGAACAGGGAGGATTCCACTAGAAGATTTGATTACAGCGGCTCCTGCTCTAACCCGATCCAACAGCCCACAAGCTGCAATAACCCCTAGCACTTCTACGACAGAAACAGATGCACAATATGTTCTGCAAATACAACGATTGCTCTAAGTTGTTTAAGCTTTCACACTCTCTATGCACTCTGTTTATGGTTTACAATCAATACACAATACCACAGAGTGGTTACAACTCAAATGAATATAGATCTGAATCTTTTGAGAGCAGGTTGTAACAAAGATGATGAACAGAGAGCTTTTGTGCGATGTTAATTCTGCAGCGTAGTATATCGCGTAAGATTGTTCAGCGTCTGCAGAATTCTGTAGGTTCAAAAGTTGTAGTTGTCTCTTGTGTTGTGTTTTTCATCGTCATATATATAGAGATCTTCAGCTCTATCAATCTCCAAATAATTTGCTATACTGGCTAGTTGATCTACTTTCCATCTGTGAAGAGCTTTCCATTATTCATTCCCGAAATCTCAGGAATGATACCGTTAGGTCCAGAAATAGCATCCGGTAATTCAGCTAGTAATTAAGCACAAGATTGATCTGATCTGATCTGATAGAATCATGTCTAAACTGATATCTGTATGCTCTGAGCTGTTAGCTGTAGACATTATCTAAAGGCTTGTAACCTCTGAGCTGTTATGAGAAAAACTATAAACTGCTCTTGCGATCTGATCCAAAACTATCTGAGCTGATCTCTGCTAAATAGAACTTCTTTCAGGTCTGATCTGATATACAATACTAAGTTGATCTGGAAAAACATTTCTCTGAGTTGTTCTGTAAATTGATAACATCAATACTAATCTGAGATTTAGCTCTTCAAGCTCTGATCTGAATTCTTATAAGCTCTGAACTGAAAGCTGTTTTTGAGTTCTGAGCTGGTCTCTGTGCTATTTCCGCTCCAAGTTGTTTCCTACGCTGTCTTAGCTCTAAGCTGTTTTCTTCTGAACTCTGAGCGTTGTTCTAAGTTGTACCTACCCGTAGTTTACTGCAAGCTGTTCTTTGTACGAAGCTCTGATCTGAATCTTCTCTGAGCTGATTCCTGCACTAAAGCACTGTTATGATAGCGAATCTCCAATCCGAATTGTTCCGTGTCACTCTAATCTGTTCTGCTTACCCTGAACTAATATGTGATGCTCTAAGCTGATATGCTTTTCCTGAGCTGAATCATGACTCTCTAAGCTGATCGACTTGCTCTGAGTTGAATCGTGACTTTCTGAACTGATCTATTTGCTCTGAGCTGAAATCCGACGTTCTGAGCTGATCTAATTGCTCTGAGCTGATCTGCATCATCCTGAGCTGAGTAGCTACGTTGTACACTATATTGCTTTCTCTAAGATGAAATGTGTCGCCGTAACTATTAGACATGCTCTGAGCTGATATATGTCGTTCTGATCTGATCTGCCCGCTCTTAGCTGATCAACACGCTCTGAGCTGGTCTGCAACGTACTAAGCTGTTCTATTCCGCTCTTCATCTTACCACTGTAATCTGTTCGAGTTCTTGTATTTGTTATCACCGAAACTTAAATTTTATTCTTAAAAATTTTCCCCTTTTTGGCGATGACAAAACTTAGCAAAATTCTCTTTTATTAATCAGCAAAAATTGCTAAGTACAAGAACTGATATTTCTTCTCGAAACAAATTCCTTTCAAAAATGAAAACAGTCTTTCTCAAAACATCTGCGCTTCCCACCACTGTCTCTGTGTCTGTCACCACTGCTACTCTCCCCTTTTCTGCAGCTGCTGCTACCACCTTCCCCCTTTTTGACATCATCAGCTTTCTTAAGATGCGCAACTACTTCTGCGAGCTGAGAGCTGAGGGAGGCTAGGCTCAAGTTTACATCAGTCGATTGTTTTTGTGCCTCTTCATGTAGCATCAATCTAGCAGAGGTAATCTCCGAGGAGAGGTCATCCTTGAGCTTATGTCCCCGCCTGAGCAAATCCAAGTGTTGTCTCCAATGTTTGTTGACCAGCTCAACGTGTGACGTGCGCAGGTCTTCGGCACTGAGCTCTAGAGACTTCATCCGCTCATTGAAATCTATTTTAAAGGATGTCCTGAGCTCTTGAGAGTGTAATAGCTCCAAACTGATGTTGGACACCAGATCTCGGAGTTGAGCAGCTGTCTGCGCCAATGATGAAACACTGTGGGAGTCACTGAAAATGCGATCTGTCTGTGCTGGGTGAATCTCTTCATATACCATCTCAACAGGTTCACATGCAGAAAGAGAGTGAAAGGATTCTTCATGTGTACCTTCTTCGAATAATTCACAAAATTGGTCATCACGCTGCCCGTGCTGAAAAGCTCTGAAAACTGCATCCGGAATAGTCTATGTAGTTTGTGCTGACGGATGTATTACCAAGTATGTACAGTGGTTCACTATCGGTTGTGGAGAACTGAGAACTGAACAAACTTCTCTATCCTCATCCGGGCCTGAAAATAGATTAGAGGGGCCCTGGCAGTGTCCACACTAGCTTATGCTGCTTCCTTAGCCCCAGATAATCTAGCTCTGCAATCTTGTGAGCCTCAGCCAGTACGTCCAGAACCTGGAGGTCCATGCTTGCAAGCGGGTGTCTAGGAACAAAGTTTTTCCTCCTCTCAAGTAGAACCTTGTGAACAAATAGTTCGCGGAGTTTAGCATGTACCATCATTCGACGCTTGAAGGCTACTAGAATAGAGTCTGTCTCGGTCCAACGGAGCAGCTTGGTAGCATCTGCTTTGAAACGGTCCTTTAGCCACTTAGGTTGCTCAAACCCCAAAAGCTATAGGTGTCCACGCACTTTGATAAATACGGAGTCTCTGATCTTGATGAAGAACTCAAGATCTGCAAAAATCAAAGTGATTGTCTCCTTGACTGGATTGCCCTTGACTTTCTCCACCAGAACCTTCTTTCCTTTATCCACAGGGGCAATCTTTGAAAGAGATCTGGTGCACTAGTCCACTTCCCTGATATGAATGCCCTGGCTCCACCGAATCTGAGTTATCTAATTTCTTGAAGACGCCAAAGGAGGGAGGATTTTCCCCGAAGGGCCCGATAAAGTGCATCCAGATATAAAGACTCATCATCGGGTACTGCTAAGATCTGAGCTTTCATCCGCGACACAACAGATTGGACTACAGTGGTTTGAGTTTTAGAAAAGTACTCTCACCACCTTAACAAAACATTTAAACAAGTCGGGGGCTGCTCTCTCTCTCACACTCCAACAGTAAACATTTGCTTAACATAAATGCGTGCCAACAGTAATTATTTTGCGTAAAGACACTATAGGCATGCCAACAGTAATCATTTTGTTAAAAGAAAATATTTCTATTTTTGTAAAGAAAACCGAACCGTTCTTGGGTCCATTCTCGCAGGAACCGTCCATGAACCACCCAGGCTAAACCGAATACATAAGCACAAGCGATAGATGAAATGTTAAATGGTTAGATAAGAAATAGAAGTTTAACCCTTGAAAGAAAAATGCAGAATCAAACATACATTTTCCTTCATGGAAATTGGGCCTTTATTGAAACCCAATGTGTATTGGTATTTTTGGAATTTTCTGGCCCAAAATTGTTGAAAGATTTTACAGTCATGTTGATAAAAACTGTAGAACAATTAAATGAAGTATCTTTCTTTCTTTAAGTGCAACAAGGAGGCTGGAGGAGAATACAGAGAAAGCGTGAACTGTTGAGTGATTATTCTATGCTCTTTAAAAAAGAAAAGCAAAAGCCCTTTTTCTTTCGTACGACTTACCCAACAATACTAAAAGAAAATTAATTAAAAATTCTAAAATACCATCATAAGTACAATAGACTAAAAGTGCACCTAGCTGGAGATGACCTTTTGATTTCATCTTTATTATACCGAGAATAATAACCGGTGTTGACACCTTGGTTTCTTTCGACAACGGCTTAAGATCCTCAGAATCAGAATCCTCCAACAGAATGAGTTTGTGATTTGTAGGGCGCATCATCTGAATTGGGATTGTTGGCCTCACCGCAGCTCTCCAAATGGTAGTTCACTTTCGCTTTACTTCTGCTGAACGAAAGCGTCAGCTCTGGTGCTCACATCCTCCAACCTCTTAACTTTGGTTGCTGTTGGTCTCACTGTGTCACCAGTAGACTTCTTCTTTTCAACAAGTTCCGCCAAGGTTGACTTTTTCTTGGCAACATAGGTGCCAACAGATTTGGTAGATAAAATCTTCAAGGAGGTAAGGGCCTTAGACTCGCCCAGTTTCAATCGTGGCACTCCCTCCAGCAGCAGACTCAGCTGCATAGAAAAACCTTCAGCCTGCTTGGTCTATGGCACGACCATCACCTTCAAAATCCCGAAAATAATTTTACTCCAGTTAATTTTGATGCCTCCCATGATAGCCACCATCAGATCAAATCGGCTTTGGGTAAGAACATCAACAGATCCAGCTTTGGCAGTGAGTGTCTGGCTATGATATCCTGTAGTAAACGATATTCCACCTTGATATCTTTCTTCGTGCAAGAACTGTGTACCGGAACCATGGACTCAGAAAATTCCATCCTCATCTGTGCAATTAATCGTTCTGGCAATCTGACATAACCACGAGCCCCTCAGTGGGAAACTGAAAAGTACTAGCAAAAACATCTTCTGAAATTACCACATATGAACCTCTAACTGTGCTGATCACAATATTCATCTCCAGTATATCGTTGGCGAATAACTCCTAAAGATTCTCCTCATAAACTACTGTTGTGCACCACAAGAATCCTCTGGGTCCTGATTGTTGGATCTGTGTTTACAGATCAGAATCTAAGTTTGATTAACACAAAATCTGTTAATATCTTACTAACGGTTTATATGACTTGTGTAGTGCACTTGGTTAAGGATACAGGAAGATATCCAAACTGGAACAGTAATGGGACGCCTAGCTGGTTCGGTTGAAGATATCTATGCTGGAGCAGTGAGGGGACGCCCGAGCTGGTACAGCAGAAGTCTTCCAGATTGCAGAGAACACCAAGCTGGTCGACCAGCTTGATGCAAGAGCAGTTCAAGAGCAGTTCAGAGACCAAGCGCAGAGAAGATTTGGTGAAGTGCAGATCTGTTCAAGAGCAGATCAAGTGCAACATACAAGTACAGTGTTCAAGTGCCGACGAATAGATAAGCACAGTGATCAAGTGCAGGTCGGATCACTAAGCGCAACTATGATCAGTTCATCATAGGGATCTCAGTCCTTGGAAAGACTGAATTAGAACTGAAGTTGGGATATAATCACTGGTGTTGGATTAAAGTTCTACGTGGAGAACTGGCGAAATCAACTAGTGAAAGAAAAGTGTGCTTGTCGATGGTTTGGATGAGGTGTCTGAATGGATCAAGAGAACAAGCAAGCACACAATGGCTCTTGATGAGAAGAATAGAGCCGAGCTGGTAAACCAAATCAGGAAAGATAAAGCCTGATCAAGGATCCCAGCAGCTGGATGCTTATCATAGGGAAGCAGAAGGCTGCTGTAGTGAAAGAAGAAACTAGCTGGAAAGGAAACCAGCAGAGAACCAGCTCAGAGAAGCGACCTGCTGAGTATGATGAACAAGCTGGTTCGAAGCAGCTCAAGAGCAGATAAGAAGAGAAGAAGAGAAGAGCTTGAAGTAAAGACCAGCTCAGATAACACAACATTAGATGCCATAAAATCTACGAGCTGGTGCAAAGAACCAAGCTGGTTAAGGTCAAACCAGTTTAGCGAGCAGAACAGATGATGTCCGAAGACAAAAGCATAAATTGACAAAACGGCAAGCAAAGCGGTTTGAATTCAAAAAAGATTGATTTTCAGTATTCAAATCGATTTGCTTGTATTGTTTTCTCAAAGTATAGCTCTCACGTGCTTAAAGTGAGGAAAAGCTTGCAACGCATTTAAAGAAAAAGGATGCAAAGTACAACAGTGTCAGAAGACTTTTAACGACTGTAACTTTGTGTCCAACGGATTAAACTCCGCGTCATGCTATAAATAACAAGAGCAGATCACAGGCAGAAAGTGGGGCGAACAGAGAAGAGAGACAGAGAGGCGCACACAACAGAAGAAGAGCACAAAGTAAAGAGCGAAGTGTTGTGCAAATCCAAAAATGTAAAACAGCAGCACGCACAGCACAAGCTCTGGGAAGACATTGGTAAAACTAGCTCGGACAGTAGCACTTCCCAGTGTGTGAGATTTTATCTTCGAGAGATTGAGTATACATTGTAATCTCACACATGATTCACTCACATATATTTGAGAGAGCTGATTAGATTAACTGAGTGAATCAAATTCAAAACTCTCCATTGTAGTCTTTGGACAGAGACGTTAAACAAGTCTATGTTGTCTTTCGCACTGAGACGTTAAAGAAGTGTATGTAGCCTTTCTCACTGAGGCAGTAAAGAAGTGAAGTTAGACACACGCAGCTTGCGGGCTGGTGTGCAGTGGTGGATAGGAGCTCTTACGGCTGCTGGTCGTAGGATCAGGTTGTAGCGAGGGTCGCTGCAATCAAAGTCTTCTAGTGGATGCGGAAGAAAGAGACGTAGGATATTCAGTGTGAGGATTGAGAAGTTAGATTTGTGATTAATTGATTGGATTTGGGATTAATCACGTGTGTTTTGAGGAATTTGCGAAAGGATTGAAGTTTCTGCTGAATTCGAAAGCTGTATCGTTAGTTTAAGAATGAGAAATATCGATTTTTGGTGAAGTCAATGCTGGTCAAAGTTACTGTAGCTCCTGCTGGTGGAATTGGAATCAGCAGATATGGTGACATCAGCGTGACGCGTGAAGATCTGCTGGTTTTGGTGCGAATTGGTAGTTGCTGCTGGTAGACATTGCGCATAGCGTGAGGTTGAATGAGGAAGTGACGCGTGTTAGTCAACATTTTGGAGTGTTGACTATTGATTCAGCAGATGGCTATTGGAATCAGCAGATATGTTGACGTAGGCGTGACGTAATACTTGCTGCTGGTAGTATTTGCGTTAGGTTGGTTGCTGCTGATCAGCAGGCGCGCTTGTGCGAGAGCGTTGAAGCGGCGTCGTTTGAATAAGTGGAAACGCTGCGTTTTGGAGCCTTGTGTTTAGAGATCAGCAGTTGGCAGTTTTGCTTACGTTTATGAAATGGCGTCATTTGAGTTAGTAGATGCGTCGTCGTTTTGTGTGGCTTCGTGCGACCAGCAGATGGTTTGTTTTGCTTGCGAGAGTTGTTGTCTGCTGATATTTGCTACGGTGTCGTTTTGAGGTGCTTTCACGCGAATGCTTTTGTTTGCTTCTGATGATTTTATTGAAGAGAAAGAGTTAGTATCTGCTGATCGTTACCTGCTGGTTTTGTCGACTGCTTAGATAATCAGCAGATGTTGGATTTGAGAGAGTATAAGTAGAAGTGTCGTTCGACGCTTAGAAATATTTTGAACCAGCCATATCTTATCTCTTCTTCTCCAACCCTCGTCGACTACTGTTCACCGAGACATTTCTTCCCTAGATTTCCATCGCATCCAGCCTTCGTTTTTGGAGATCTTTGTGGCGCTGAGTTCCCCCTGCTTAGCTCTTTTGTTTGCTACCCATTTGAGAAGTTGAATTGCGCTGGAGGTGTTAACGCGTGGCTGCTGGACTTCGAAGCTTTTGAGGAAAGTCTGTGCGTGCGTTCTTCTGCTAGCGTGAGCTTTTGGGTGAGCAATTCTTGTGGTTTGAGCTCAGTTTTTAGTAGTCTAAGTCTGCGTAGAAGTGTAGAATTTGGATTAGCTTCTGGCAGTAGGTATAGCGTGATTATGATTAAGAATTGAGCTAAGATTTTAGCTGTGTTGTAACAGATTTCAGCTTCCAGGAAGTGTCCTGCTGAGTGGTTTGAGCCAGGAGGAATCTGTTAGGTAAATTGAAGAGGAAAAGGTACGAATTGAGCAGCTCTTAGCGGTTGAGCGTGAGCATGGCTGTTCTTCGATGTTGAGAATTGCTGCTATGTGATTTACGTGGAACAGTTTGATGAATTGATTGAGCTGTTTACTCTATTTGCACGTATTATGAATTGTATGTATTATGCATTGCTTAGAATGGCATTCATGCATACATATTGAGTCTGAATTGACAGATTGATTGGATTACCTGATTGGGTGCCACGTTGTGACTGGCCGACTGTTGAGTCGTGCCCGAAAAGTCCAACGCTATCGTCGGAGTGGTGACTACCGGATTCGAGTGTCTACCACCGAGCTGTGATGGGCTGACGGGCCCCGATGATCACGGACCGATGATTTCCACCGGCTGATTGGCTGTGTGTGGTATAGAGGCTTGATTGAGTTGCCAGTTGATAGACTGGTCTAGCTATCCGATTTCTTGATAGCCCTCATGCATTCATAGCATTGATTT
>KQ989065.1:107976-118355 GCA_001598015.1 Dorcoceras hygrometricum | reverse complement strand
ACAAATGGTAACCACTTGGAAAGTCGAGGGGAGGGTAGTTTGATAGATCGCCAGGTCACTATCTATCTGCATGCTCAGAAGATCACAATGTTCCCTACCAATGAAACATGTCGCATCACATCGCAGACGCTAGTCTCAAGCTCGGGCGGCCTTATCCTCATTTTGACGGCCCAATCGACTAGGAACTAATTCATAATACACAGTGACTATTAGATGTGTTTCATGATAGTCGTCATACCCACTATCACATCTAACATACACTATAGTGCATTCTAGGTCTTTACTCAACGCAATTGTTAATCATCATACAACACAATGAAAGTAAAGAATGCCATAAATAAATGCGAATATCATATATAAAGATCGTTTCATACAAGAGTCTATGAACCCACAAGCCACAAGTTGGCTAGTTGGGCATCTACTCTAACAATCTCCCCCTTGCCCTAAAGCCAACTAATCATCAGACGCAGTCCCATTGTTTCACGATGTTTCTCAAACAACGGTCCTGGCAAGGGCTTCGTAAGTGGATCAGCAACGTTGTCCGCAGTGGCGACTCTCTCAACTGCTATGTCACCTCTAGCCACAATATCCCGGATTATGTGGTATTTCCTCAGTATATGTTTGGATCTTTGGTGAGACCTAGGCTCCTTTGCTTGCGCAACGGCACCCGTGTTGTCGCAGTACACCGGGACTGGACCAACTCCATCAGGAATGACGCCCAACTCTTGGACGAAATTCCTTATCCAAACGGCCTCCTTAGCAGCAGCTGATGCTGCGATGTACTCAGCCTCAGTGTTGAATCCGCGATGGTGTCTTGCTTGGAACTCTTCCAAGAGACAGCTCCACCATTGAGCATGAATACAAATCCAGAGGTTGACTTCGAATCATCCACGTCACACTGGAAGCTAGAATCAGTGTAGCCTTCCAGTTTCAGTTCACCACCCCCATAGACCATGAACTTATTCTTAGTCCTTCGCAAGTACTTAAGAATATCCTTCACAGCCTTCCAATGCAATTGGCCGGGGTTGGCCTGGTAGCGGCTCGTGACACTCAGAGCATATGCGACATCCGGTCTAGTCGAGATCATGCCATACATAATACTACCTATTGCCGAGGCATATGGCACACGTGTCATACTCTCTATATCCTCATCAGTCTTCGGACACATAGACTTAGATAGAGTGACCCCGTGGCACATAGGTAGGTGTCCTCTCTTGGACTCTTCCATAGAGAACCTCTTAAGTATGGTATCGATGTAGGTGGCCTGGGTGAGTCCGAGCATCCGTTTCGATCTATCCCGATAGATCTGTATTCCAAGAATATAGGATGATTCACCCATGTCCTTCATCGAAAATCTACTAGACAACCAGACTTTAGTTGACTGCAGCATTCCTACATCATTCCCAATGAGCAGAATGTCATCAACATAAAGTACAAGGAATGTCACAGCGTTTTTAACTACCTTCTTATACACACATGGCTCCTCGGGATTCTTGATGAAACCAAATTCCTTAATTGTTTCATCGAATCTCAGGTTCCAACTTCGTGATGCTTGTTTGAGACTGTAGATCGATCTCTGAAGCTTGCATACCTTATGCTCGCTTCCAACAGATGTGAAACCCTCAGGCTGCGTCATATAGATCTCTTCCTTAATGTTTCCATTAAAGGAACGCAGTTTTCACATCCATTTGCCATATCTCATAGTCGTACCATGCGGCTATGGCTAACAAGATTCTAATTGACTTGAACATTGCGACTGGCAAGAAGGTTTCATCATAGTCAACACCTTGCCTTTGAGTGTAACCTTTCGCGACCAGTCGTGCCTTGTAGGTCATTACCTTACCATCAGGCCCAAGTTTCCTCTTGTATACCCATTTACACCCAATAGGAACAATTCCTTCGGGAGGATTAACAAGAGTCCAAACTTGGTTAGCATGCATCGAGTCTAACTCAGATTGCATTGCTTCAAGCCACAAATTAGAATCAGCATCGGAAATTACCTCCTTGAAAGTTATTGGATCAGATCCAACAACTTGATCACCTTGATCATCTTCAAGGAGAAAACCATATCTTTCAGGAGCCCTAGGGACTTTCGGATCTCCTAGGTGCGACCATTTCTGGTACTGGCTCTGGAGTGCGGGAGACTCACCTGGTACTTCGATTCTATCACGTAGAAATTCCCTTTCCATAAAGGTGGCATTTCTAGAAACAAACACTTTTGTTTCGCTGGGATAGTAGAAGTAGTATCCAATGGAATTCTTTGGATGCCCAATGAAGTAGCATAAGATGGATCTCGTATTCAGCTTATCTCCACTGTCTGCTTCACGTAAGCAGGACATCCCCAAAATGTAAGCAGGACATCCCCAAATCCTCATAAATAATTATTTGGGTGGTTTGCCCATCCATATCTCATATGAAGTCTTATCCACTGCCTTGGTGTGGACATTGTTCAACAACATTATCGCCGTTTCGAGCGCATAGCCCCAAAATGAGGTAGGAAATTCAGTGAAGCTCATCATAGATCAAACCATGTCAACAGGGTTCGATTACGACGCTCCGCTACACCATTGAGCTGTGGTGTGGCCGGAGGGGTCCACTGTGCGAGAATCCCATTCTCTTTCAGATAGTCTTGAAATTTAGCACTTAAGTATTCACCACCTCGATCAGATCGAAGTGCTTTAATACTTTTGCCTAGTTGATTTTATACTTCAGCCTTGAATTCTTTGAACCTTTCAAATGATTCAGACTTGTGCTTCATCAAGTACAAGTACCCATACCTAGAGTAATCGTCGGTAAAGGTGATGAAGTATGTGTGACCGTATTTAGTACCAATACTAAACGGGCCGCACACATCAGTATGGATCAAATCCAATAGGCCTTGAGCACGCTCACCCTTGCCCTTGAAGGGTTGCTTAGTCATCTTTCCCTTGAGACAAGACTCACAAGTCGGTAGGGAGTTAATGTCTGACAGATCAAACATGTCACTCCTAACTAACTGGTTCATCCTATTTAGAGAAATATGACCTAGCCTAGCGTGCCAAAGTTGTGCTGGGTTCAAGTTATCGTGTTTCCTTTTAATCGTTGTTGTATGTGCTTCGACATCGCGAGTTGGAACGTATTTTAATTTTAAGGTGTACAAATCGTTTTCGCGTTCCCCAATGCCAATTAAACATTCATTCTTGTAAATATTGCAAATCAAATTAGCAAACATACAAGAATATCCATCACTATCAAGCATAAAAACAAAAATAATGTTCTTTACTAAATCGGGAACAAACAAAACGTTTCGTAATAACAACTTAAAATCAGAAGACAGAAATAAATAAGCATCTCCTATAGCTACTGCAGCAACTCTTGCTCCATTTCCAAGCCTCAAGTGGGTCTCACCCTCTCTAATACGTCGGCTTCTTGTCATCACCTGCAAATCATTGCAGATATGAGATCCACATCCGGTATCAAGTACCCAAGAAGTCGAATTTTTTGTAGTTCTCAACTGCTCGAGGTACTCCTTGCAGTTCCTCCTCCAATGCCCAGGCTTGTGGCAGTGGTGGCAAAAATCCTCGCTCTTGTTTGGTTTGGAAGCCTTCGCCTTTGGCTTCTTGGTGGGTTTTTTCTCCTTCGCAGGGGCAGAACGCTTCTTGCCCTTTCGTCTGGGCCCCTTCTTCGCAGAAGAGCCCATAAGGAGGACGGGTTTGTCCTTCTTTATGGTTCCTTCAAACACTACAAGCATGTTAACCACCTCTTCAAGGGTGGCTGCCAGCTTGTTCATGTTGAAGTTGACCACAAAGGGGTCGAATGCAGCAGGCAGTGAGAGGAGAAGCACGTCCACAGACAGCTCGTGTGGAAGTGTGATATCAAGGCCCGACAGCTTTTCAACGAGCCCAATCATACAAACCCCATGCTCGTGGACCGAAGTCCCATCGCGCATGCGGCTCGTCATAAGCTCCTTGACAGCCGTGAACCTCTCATGTCGAGAGTTCTCCCCGTACAGTTCTTTGAGATGAAAAATTATGTCAGCAGCATACTTTGTCTTCTCAAAGCGCCGTTGCATTTCATTGGACATCGACGCCATCACATAGCATCGAGCTTTAACCTCGTCGTCACACCATTGTTTAAGCGTAACCAGCTCCTCAGAGCTGATATCGGCAGGGGCTTCCTTCGGAGGGCACTTCTCTATCGTATAAAGAAGTTTCTCCGAAGCCAACACAAGGTTGAGGTTGCGGAGCCAGTCTTGGTAGTTCAGACCGGTGAACTTGTTGCTATCCAGTATAGCAGCGAGTGGGTTTTTGAACGAAGACATTATAAATGCAGTTATACTGAAAAGAAAACATACAATCATCACTAACTACATATAAAATAATCGCTAAGACATAAAACAAGGTCGTTAAGTTTTATGAATTACCCTCCCACTATTTTAACGATTTCACCACCCTCTAATGAAATCGAGAAAGCAAGTTTCTTTAGTGGGTACACAGATCCCAATCAAGCGATCATGGACCCGAATAATATCAGCCATCCATGACCCCCAAAAGGTAGTTTCCGATTGCAACCGGTGCAACCTCCATGTATTCACCTCACGTCCAGTAAGGGTCCAATAATATGACGCCGTTTACTATCGCGTGTCAAGATGACCCATCAATGTTGAGTCGTGAAGGACGGTCCCCTTAACGTCCCCAATAATATGAGCCAACGTTAAAGGGAGTTCCAACCGACTCACAACAATTTTCAATGGCGTGGACAGCTTTCCGACATACATGACCCCTCAATAATATGAGCCGGGCCATGTATACGGGTAGCATCGGCGTACACCCATTGTTGATGGAAGGTAGGGATAATTTAAACAAATTTAAATTTCCTTTAGTAATAAACATTTATCTTGATATTAGTTTTAAATCATATTTAAAACGAGGGATTTTATTTTTGAAAACTTTGGTCTCATGCATTATATTTTAAATCATATTTAAAACATGCGGATTCAACTAACTATATATCACATATATATAAACATTGGGATGATCGATCGCGAGATCTATGCGGTCCGTGGTTGCCAGCCACGGACCTGGGTCCAATCCTAGGGGTAATGCAACATGCAATGCAATCCTATTACAATGCTTCCGGTTTTACAGTTCTTCGTTCTTCAATATCTTTGATCGTCATTGTCCACCGTCTTCGGATGTCTTCCCACTAAATCTAGTAATTTACATTTAAATAAACCATGACATATAAGGGATACATTTTTCAAGGGGTGGGAACGAGCCACAAACAGGCCCACTTAAAATGATAATCAATAATATTTACAAACCGAAATCATAAAAACCTATCGCATACACATAACATATTGGGCACGGCTCTCGATTATCCCATTCATGCAATCAATCTTTAATAATATGTATAAATTAAATAATCAAATTATTTATCCACAAAATCATATTTTAATTACGAAATCGCATTTTATAAATAAAATCGTATTTTGTCGATAAAATCAAATTTTAATCAACAAAATCATATTTAATTTATAAAATCATATTTCAAAATTAAAATCGTATTTTGCAATTTAATTGCATCAATTTGGGCTTAAAAACAATTTTAGGCCCAAAAATCTCAAAATTTCAAAATCCACCAAAATCGGCCCGATATCGAATATCGGAAGCAGGAGGGCTGTCAGTGAGAGAGCCGCAGCTCTGGCCTCCATTGAGAGGGCCACTGCTGTGTGATAGCCTTCCTGAAGTGCGTGGTGATACATCCTGCTGCAAATGTTGCACACACATCGTGTCAAAGGACAAGAAGTTCGAAGATTATATTAGTACTAGTACTATACTAGATAATAACGAAATGGGATCTAAGAGGGAGAGAATGAGTCCAAAGAAATGAAAATCCAGGGGTTTTTATTTGATTGATTTGGATCATCTTCTCCAAGGAAACAAGCCTACTTATTAAATGCTCTCTAAATAGCTTAGAGTTCCAAGAAACTCGTTGTTTTCACATAAACAATTACGCCTAAAATAAATGCTTCTTTATATTTAACTGCAACCTCAGAAACCAACACAGTCCAACAAAAAAAAAACAAAAAACATAAGAACGCAAACAAAACAACAGCAAAAATCAACATACTTGATGATAATTCTGGTAACCTTAATCCTCAAAATCAGTAAATAAAATATAACAAAAGAGAACCACAAATTGCAATAACCCACCTATCAAGAAATAGATCCAGAAATAAAGAACTGCTTATTTTAGTCGAAATATTAAAAACAAAAAGAAAAAACAAAATCACAAGCAGACACCAAAAAACTCGAAAACAAACACCCGTGGTAAATCGAGAGTCGCTAGAGATCCGATAGCTATGCATACATCTTGGAGATCGAATAGTGACATCGCGAGTGTAACTAGGTAAACACATTTACCTAAAACACTTCTAGTACTCTGGCCAGAGATTTATACACTATTATCCCCTCATATAGCATAGGATATCCACGCATGTCTGCGAGCGGTGAATCCTCGACAACGATGCATCTCCTACATGCATCGGTGCCTCACCCAAACCCGCCGCCTAACGAACCCAAGTGAGTCGGCAAACGGGTCAAAGTGAGACGCCTATCATGTAGAGTCTCAATGACGTTTCGAGTCGTGAGGAATAATCAGTACAACCAAGACCTCGGACATATCCACTCGACAAATGGTAACCACTTGGAAAGTCCGAACGAGGGTAGTTCGATAGATCGCCAGGTCACTATCTATCTGCATGCTCAGAACATCACAATGTTCCCTACCAATGAAACATGGTACTTCGCATCGTAGATACTAGTCTCAAGCTCGGGCGGCCTTATCCTCATTTTGACGGTCCAATCGACTAGGAACTAATTCAGAATACACAGTGACTATTAGATGTGTTTCATGATAGCCGTCATACCCACTATCACATATAACATATACTATAGTGCATTCTAGGTCTTTACTCAATGCAATTGTTAATCATCATACAACACAATGAAAGTAAAGAATGCCATAAATAAATGCGAATATCATATATAAAGATCGTTTCATACAAGAGTCTATGAACCCACACGCCACAAGTTGACTAGTTGGGCATCTACTCTAGCACATCTATCTTCTTAGGTTCTATATGTGATATGAATGTAGAATTAAAATATTCATTTATCATCTAGCCTCGTGTCCTAAGAGGTGCAGTAGGATTACCGATGACCATTTCATGTGGATTCTATCTTCTTAGGTTCTATATGTGATATGAATGTAGAATTAAAATATTCATTTATCATCTAGCCTCGTGTCCTAAGAGGTGCAGTAGGATTACCGATGACCATTTCATGTGGATGATTTTTATACCACAGGAGACTAGGTCTGTAGGAGGTTGTTGTTTCCTCAGGTAGAGTAGTTTCTTCATCCGCATCATCCAGGTTGATTACTGGTGGGTTTGGAACATCATCTTGTGTATGATTTTCATCAGCTTGTGCATGATCTGCATCAGCTGCGCCTGATCTGGATCAGCTTGCACACGATCTCATCAGCTGGTGTGCGATCTGGATCAGCTTGCACTCGATCTGCATTGGCTTGGATAAATTCTGCTGGTCTTCGAACCTGTAACTCATCATCACTTGATTCAAGCATATTATTAGCTTATAATTCATTGATAATATCATTTAGTGAAGCTATATAATTCGAGTAAAAGTTGGACTCATCAAATCTAACATGAACTGACTCTTCAACTGTCAGCGTTCTATTGTCAAAAAAATGATAAGCTTTGCTGATAGCTGAATAACCAAGAAAAATGCCAATGTCAGAACGTGCATCAAGAGAAGTTAAATGCATTTTACCATTCTTATGAATGCAACAACGACAATCAAAAACTTTAAAATATGCAATGTTTGGTTGCTTGTCATTCCAGATCTCATACTGTGTCTTTTGCTGCTTCTTGTTAATCATTGATCTGTTCTGTGTATAGCATGCTGTGTTCACCGCTTCAGCCCAAAATTTTTCAGAAATCCCGGAATTAGCAAGCATAATTCTTGCGGCTTCTTTTAAAGTACGGTTACGACGCTCAGCGAGCCCGTTCTGTTGAGGTTATCTAGAGCAGATAACTCATGCCTAATTCCTTTGTGTTCAAGATAGGAGGATAAAGTTTGATTTAAATCCTCAGTACCACGATCAATCCTAATCCGATCAATAAAAGAAGATTTTTCATTTTGAAGACGGTTTAAAACTAGTCTGCGGTCTGATCTTTTGATTTTAAAAATATTACTCAGGTAAAACCTGGAGTAATCATTGACAATCACAATGGTGTACTTCGTTCCCCCTAAGATGGATATCTGGACAGGACCAAATAGGTCCATGGGCAACAGTTCCAAGCTCTGAGAAGAAGAGTTACAGCCTTTGTTTTTAAAAGTAGATCTGATTTGATTTCCAAGCTGACAAGCTGAACATAATTTATCTTTTGTAAAATCAATTTTTGGTAAATCGGTGACCAAATCTTGCTTACATAGACTGGCTATAGTTTTAAAATTTGTATGATTCATGTGTGCCACAACCAAGATTTAGAAGAATTTGCAACCAAACAGCTAGGTTCAGTTACCAGCTGTTCTGACCAGTTCACTTTATAAGTGTTGCCCGACCTGTGTCCTGGTAAGACGGTCATACCAGCTGGGTTCTGAACTGTGCATGTGTGCTTAAAATTTACTACATAATCATTATCACATAAGTTGACTAATTATTATCAGATTATAGCACAGGTTTTCAACAAGTAGCACGTCATTTATAACTATGTTACCATGGACAATATTACCCTTGCCCATAGTTTCACCTATTGAGTTATCGCCGAAGACGATATTTGATCCTCTGGAGTATTTAGTCTCCGACAGCAGCTTGTGATTACCAGCCATATGTCTGGAGTATCCACTGTCCAGATTCCATTCTGATTTCTTGAATACCTTCAATCAGAATACAATTTGGTACCCAATTTTACTTGGGTCCAGATTGTATTAACCCTTTCGGGACCCATACTTGAATTAACTTGACAGTTTTTCCCGTGTATGTGTCCACTATGGTGCGTGCTGAAGTACTGTGTGATCTTTTGAATCTTGGTTTTGTATTTTGACCATTCAGATCGCGTTGAGCTGAGCTGCTCTGTTGTGCTTCCTTACCCTCACTGAACTATGCCTTTGCTGGTTCAGATCAGACGACGGTGAACCAACTTTCGCTCGATCCTTGTCCAGTCTGTTCTTTAGCCATCTAGGCTTGGAGTTCTCGGGTTCAACATAGTATATACCAAATTTTCCCTTCTCGTTCAGCTTGGACACGTTCTGATCATCATACTTAACCGATTCAAGTGTATCATGCATCACACTGGCTTTGACAAAACTCATTCTTTTGAGCTTGTCATCTGCCAGATTTGATTGAGTACTAGAGTCAGTAGATCTGCTTTCGCCAAAGCTGAAGCCCAGTCCAGTTTTGTCATTAAATGGCTTCTGGACTTCATGTAGCTTGTCTAATGATATAGAAGACTTTGTCCAAGAGCTCATCACCAGATTTAGTCTATCATTTTCATACGTAAGCTCGTTAGACTTGGATCTCAAGGATTCATTCTCCGTTTTCAGCTTACTCAAATCAGTCTTTTGACTGTCTGAATCATCAAGATGTAAACAGCTTGCGTCATCTATCTTATCTTTCAGACAATCGTTTTTGGCTTTAACATCCTCTAACATCTAAGACAGCTTCTTGTACTCATGGACCATTTTGTTAAGTGCATTAACGAGATCTTCTTGTGTAAACATGCTGTTTGAGAAATCAAATACCTCGTCAATGTCATCAGCCATCAGACACTGTACATCCTCTTCACTATCGCTTGATGAGCTGCTGGAAGTTCTCATCTGAATCTGAATCAGCCCATTTGCTTTTACTTTCCTCTGCTATTAGCACTTTGTGATCCCGCCTTTTTATGTATGGCTTCTTATCAGTGCGGTGTCATCTGCGATCAGAAGTTCTCTTATCATCCTGCTTTGGTTTTGTGCAGTCTGCAGCAAAATGTCCTGGTCTGCCACATTCAAAACATTTCATATCAGTAGTAGTATTCATTTCAGATTTATGTGCTTTAATTTAAAAAGAGGGTGATTAAGTTCTTCTCATGAATTACCCAAACTTCTTAATGAAGAGGGACATAGCATCGTTGCTGATCTGCTCAGTTGTCTTCTGTGGATTTTCTTCTGTTACAGCTAGGGCCTGTGTAGGTTCAGATGTGGAGGGTCCTTCTTCCGATCTGGTCTCCAGTTCAAATTCATAGGCCTTCGAGTTTGCAAACAGATCATGGAGTTCCAGTTTGTTGAGGTCCTTCGATTCCCCCACTCGTCAATGTTTTTACTATGTTGGGG
>KQ989065.1:56599-75464 GCA_001598015.1 Dorcoceras hygrometricum | reverse complement strand
CTCTTACCCCTATCAGTTGGGCAAGTCCGGAATTGTGATTCCGGAGCCGCAATGGTTGTGGGCCCACGGCTAGCTGTATCCCTGAACCATTGAGGGTCACACAAGTACTGGATTCGAGATTCCCGCACGGATACTCAGCTCAATTTGTTGAGCATACGAAGAGGATTTTGGGAGTGCGACTTCCTAAAAGTCAACAGGGGTCAAACCGGGGTTTCCCGCTGTTGAGGGGCAAAACGGTCATTTTGCACTGGGGTTCTGAAAAATGGTTTTTCAGATCATAGTGTTCAGTTTTGGAAACTGAATCGATCCGTCCGATCTGATCGGTGATCGGAGCTACGATGAAGTCTCGGTGATGGGGATGAACGGAATGTTCATCCGTTGGACCCGGGCCCATTGGGCCGGATCCAAACCCATCACCAAGTCTACTTAAGTAGACTAAGGCTTTAATCTAAACTGACTTGATCATTAGACTCCTAACCCTAAACCTAATTGTAGCCGCCGCCCCCTCTCCTCTCTATAAGCCTCACGCCGCGCCGCCGCCGCCGCTGCTCTCCGGACTTGTTCCGGCTAGTTTTTCAAGGAGAATCCATTGACGATAAAATCCTTCAGCCTTCTAGTGCAGGCTGATTGGAGGGAGATCGATTCCGGTCGTGGACCTGATTGACGGATCTACCGCCACCTACCGTGAAGAGCCGGCGTTCTTGTACTTCCGGTTGGAGCCAGGCACAAGTGCCAGCAAGGTATTCCTTAAAACACCCTATGAATGTCATAGAATTGTTTTGTATTATCGTATTGATCGTCTCCCGGCACATGTTTATTTTGTTCTTCCGCTGCCTCGCCGGGGGGCGTGATTCGGATCCCAACAATGTTATCTTTCAGTCAGGCCAAAAACAAAAAATTTAACCACTTTTTAGTAGCTTCCGTTTGTGTTTGCGTGATTTTACTCTGATGTGTGCACGAGGCCTGACAGAAGCAGTTCATCTCAGAGCAAGCAGAACATATTAGAGCGACATGGAACAGATGAGATTGGAGTTTTGTAATCAGAACAGAGCTTAAGTGAAGGAATCGGCATAGAGATTATTCAGATCGGAGCTTCGTAGAAAGCATAGCTTGCAGTAGACTATGGAAACGAACAGCTCAGAACGAAGACAGCGCAGAGAACAGCTTTCCTCTTAGAGCATATAAGTTTTCAGATCAGGGCGTGAAGCGTGAAGAGTTTAGTTTCCAGACTAGCTTAGAATTGAATATCAGATCAGGTCGAGAAAGGTTCAGCTCAGCAAAGAACAGATCAGATAGTTTTGGATTAGATCGCAAAAACAGCTTACATAATTCACGTAACAGCTCAGAGCTTACAAGCTTTCAGATCGTGCATATGGCGAATAGCTCAGAGCGTATAGCATTCAGACCGGAAGTGAAGCCCAGATCAGATCACAGAAAAAGAGCAATACAAAAAACAGTTATTGCAAATAAATCAAAAAAGTAAATACAAAAAAAATTAAGGCAAAAAAAACAAATACAAAAAAGAAGACAAATTTAAAATCAATAAAATACACACACAAAAAGGAAAAAAAAATGCAACGCTATCGCTACGGTGTTACATCAAATTTGGTTTAACACTGTACATTTCTACCAAAATAGCGTAGAAGATAGTGTTGGGTTGAAATTGAGTTACCAACGTTATTTTGATGTTTTATGCTAAAATAGTGCTCGGTCGGAGATGGTAAGCATCTATATTTGAGAGCTTAGGATAAACAATAAACTAAAAATGTTGCCAATTATAATTCGGAACACGGGAGTAACTATAACGGACTCAATTGTTGTTTCAATTGTCAAATTAACCATATCAATTACAATAATCACCAATTACCCTATTCTCAATAATTTTAACAATGACCTCTTTGCAATTATAACAACTTTATTCAGTAACTAATTTAACATCCTCTTCCTCCCAAATAGATAAGCTTTCTTTCTATTATTATTTTACGTAAATTAAGAAATCTATCGGAAAAAGAAAAGTTACATGAAATATTATTGATTGCACTGTAGCCCATATGTGAATTATAAATACTAAAGAGTTTGTTAATACGACATGGTCCCAACTCCCAAGGACCCAAATTCCAAACTGGTGTGTGCGTTGCAGTCGATGATATCTCATCAGCATTATCTTTACACACATTACCTCAGAAGGCACCGACCATGGCCTACGTGGGAATACTGAGCCCGCGTGCCCCGGTGGCTGTCGGAACCTTATCCCACCACGCCCATCTCCGGCTCAACGTGGCAGCGCCTCCGTCAACTCTCCCTCTCTTTCTCAAGGTCCTTCCCGAACGCGTCTTGACGAAGCGTTTCAATGTACGTCGCCGCCCCATCGCCGCCTTGCTTGACGGCGTTGGGGCTGGCAGAGCTGTTCTACAGGACGCTGGGGCGACCGCTTTGGTCATCGCCGGTGCTTATGGTCTTGTCTCCACTTTCGATAATCTCACGCGGCGTAACATTATCGAGCAGGTCACTTTCGCCCTTTAAATTGTGCTTCCCAATGCACTCCACTCGTGTTTGTACTGTGAAATGTTACCAGTTTTGTGTTTCATACAGTAGCAGGTGAGAATGTTAATCGAAGAATAGTGAGACGGGTATTATTATTTTAAAGTTATAGATTTGGTAAATGTAGGGAAAGGGTTTTAGGTATTTACTTAGAATAGTCATTAGTTGATGCTGGTTGCATTTCTCCTGAAACACTCTAGTCTGTTTGTTTTCTCTCTTTTCTATGCACTTTCCAAGTATAGAAAAAGGAGAGTAATATGTATTATCTTTTTATTTGTTTTTGTTCGCAGAAATATATGCAGAAATGTGTATCATCTAATTTTTTAGAGTAGGAGAAAAAGATTAAGTACTCTAAAAAATTAGATGATATGCAGAAATATATATCATCTATAAGCATGTACGACACTTGCGATGTAATTAACCAGATCTTTGGAATCAGATTATTGTCAAACTAGTTGACATTGTTCGACTTTGCCAAGAAAAATATTGTTTACCAGTTTTATTGAACCTTATGGTATACCTGGATTTTAGTTCAAACATGCAATCACTCTTCTGGGATTGTTGAGAACCTATTAGTTTTATTGTTTCACGTTCCCAAAACCTTGTAATATAAACAAATTGGGATATGAAATGGAGGGCTGGTACAGACTACAGAGTTGCATCCACAAAGTTGATTTTTTTTTTAAGCAAGAATGCCACATCTTTTCCCTTTTTGTTATTTTCAGCGAAAAATAGTTTAGGAGTTTGAGGTACAGCTTATCATCCAGAGTAACATTAAAAAGAAAAGGCTCAGCCTATGTTCAGTTTAAATGCTCATTTGATAACTAATATCAGGTGATTTTAAGTAAAACTGAAACTCGAGATGCATAAATTAGATGCCAAACTTAGTATAATGACATCTGTAGGGTGCAGAAAAAAGTTTATAGTTTTACTTCATTATTGTAACATATGCTGGTTGACAAGATCGTACAATGGTTCTCAGCTTATTTATTTTTATGTTTGATATTGCATTATGCTGTTTGAGTCTTCCTGCAACTTGCACTTGCTTTGATTCTTTATTCACAGGATAGACATTGTTAGCATTACTTATCAAGATGTGGCCCTTTGAGTGCTAATGATTCTACAGGTGATGATGATGATTAAAGTTCTCATGCACCACACAACTAATTTGATAATATCTTATGTAGTCATCATGAAGGTCTCTCATCAGATCCACTGATCCCACATGGATTCTGGGTCGTGCTTTAACTTTTGCAACATTGAAAATTTGGGCGCATATATTTTAAAAATGAGGGAAAGAGTGTATTAATTTCAAAAATGAGGACTAAATTATGTATTTTCTCCTGTCTCTAATATCAGCATTGCTAGGAGAGGTTGTTTTTATGGATAATTGTAACCAATGGATCCAGATTAGTTTAAGGCCATAACAAATTTAAAACGGTTCCTTGTTTTTTTGGTTAAATTAATTTGATGTTGATGTCTGCAGATTGTGACCCTTATGTTTTCAAGCTATTCTACTAAGTATTATTCTAATGGAAAATTCTTAAGAAAAGACAAGACCTGGCAAAAACTTGTAATTTGTCTCGACTGGTTTTTGAAAGATATGTCAATGGTGAAAAGGGCATTTAGAATAAGTGATCAGCACTATCTTGGAAAAAGAAAAAAAATGAAATGATCCAAAGCACTGGAATGTTAAATACTTTCTTTGCATGAGTTGGTTTTCCATTTTGTATATAGCTGAAGCCTGATGAATATTTTATGGTTCATATTTATGAGGTTCCAGTTCAATGACTGTGCATATGTGTATATATATGTCTAGAGGGATGATAATCAATTTCTGCAAATTTGATTGAGGTGATGTCATGGCCGTAAGTTTGGCACTCCGTATAAACATTATATTATCAAGACAATGCTATGCACTCAAAAGTTCAGTTTGCAGTAGCAAACAGTTTTCACTGTAATTGCACTTATACTTTCCTTTCTCGCATGTGTCCATCTTGAATTTTCCCAACTCATCTAACAGAATATGAGTCGGAAACTGGTTCATATACTGTCTGGGTTACTTTTTCTGGCATCATGGCCAATTTTCAGGTATCTTCTGTGCCATCAAATATTTTGCAGTCCGCAACTACTGACATACCTCAGCTGATCATTTGATCTTAGATTAGTACATCAACAGGGGCTCGCTACTTTGCTTCCTTGGTGCCTTCTCTGAATTGCTTAAGGCTTGTGATGCACGGCCTTTCCTTAGTTCCAGATGATGGACTCATAAAATCAGTTACACGACGGGGAAATCCTGAGTAATTTACGATGCACACATTTTGGCTTCTTTGAAGGTTATGATTAGATAGCAAAGACTTTAAGGAGTCGGTTTTCTTTGCAGGGAATTGCTTAGAGGCCCTCTTTTTTACGTTCTTGTGTTGATTATATGTGCAATCGTTTTCTGGCGTGAATCACCTATTGGAATGATTTCACTGGCGATGATGTGCGGCGGTGATGGTGAGAGCCCTGCTTTTTAAATTTTCTTAAGTTTCTTTTGTGCAACTCTTCGAACTTGCTGAATGGCACAGGCCTTGCTGACATAATTGGAAGAAGATTTGGCGCTCTTAAAATTCCTTACAATCAACAGAAAAGTTGGGCTGGTAGCATATCCATGTTTCTCTTTGGTTTCTTGGTTTCCATAAGGTGCGTATAAAGATGACCCAGCCTTTCGTTTCTTGCCATTATCTGAGTTGCCGTTAATAAAACATGAGCACTCCTTTTTCCTTTGCGTCATACCCGCCAAATAATCCCGGATTTTTCTAAGTACAGACACTTTTTTTTTCCTTTTTTGCCAAACTATACCCTTTGCTTAGCTACTGATATAACACCACCGACTTGTAAGTTGTAACTATCATTATATATTTGAAGAAAAGGTGGTAAATACATCCAAAAGTTCACCTTGTGATTAGAAGAACTTGCTTATTCTGTATGATCTTTTAATTTTAACTTATATTATGTACAGTATGCTCTACTATTTTTCGGCCTTTGGTTACATTGAATTTGAGGGTGTGTGGACTGTAAAGAGGGTTGCTTTAATTTCTCTTGTGGCAACTCTGGTGGAATCACTCCCGATCACGGAAACCGTGGACGATAACATTTCAGTTCCTCTGGCCAGCATGATGGCAGCATTTTTGCTTTTCGGTTACTAGCAATTCAGACAACATCCTGGTTCCTTATTCTCCTCTTCTTTTTGTCCATTGGTAGTACACATATGTATGATATGCCATATCTGGAATTACATATATATTCACTTCTTATTTTTTTCCAGTTGTGCCTCTACAATTCGTTGCTTCAACTGCATGGTATGATTTCGGTGTTCATAATATTAGAATAAGAAATATTTATTGGTGCATACCATCTATCCATCAATTTTACGAGAGAGATCATATGAAAAGTATTTATTTTTATGTTAAAAATTAACTACAAATATGAATAGGTCAATCCATCTCCTTATATAAACAGCTCTTAAATTTATGACCTTTTAGTTATAACCGCATTTCTTCAAAATAAATCACCTTTTATTTTTGAAAAACACATAATGCAACTTGTAATTTTTTTTATAACAAATAGAGGTTATATTTTAATTCACATAAGAAAGCATCATTTGCATATTTTGACAAAGGTTAAAACAAAATTCCAATAACGAAACCTTATTTAATTTCTAATAACGAAGCCTTTATTTAAAGACAAAATTTTAACAACAAAGCCTTATTTAATGTCAATCTTGTTGGGTCATCTCTAACATCTAAGTTTAAAATAACGTAACTTTTCAACACATTAGCTCTAGATTCGACTCTCAAACAATATTCTCGAAATATAATCCATAATTTTTTTTTATAACATTTAATTTATATTATTTGTGAAATATTTAATTATATATTTAATATATCAAATACCTACATGCATAGCTAAACTTGTCAACTGCAACTACAGTGCTACCACTCTAATTTAAAGGTAATTACACTCTACATATAGTATATACCAGTAAACTTTATGCCCATAATCCATGTAAAAATTAAATTTGAGTAGAAAGTATTCGTTTCTCAAAAATAAATTTTGCAAAAAAAATAACGAGGTTCAAGTTATTTTTAAATTATAATTTTGAGGTTTTATTTGTTGAATTGTATATTTCGCTAAAAAAAAGGTATAACGGGAATGATTATTTGAAGAAAAAAATTGGTGTATCATGAAAGACCAAATAAGATATGTTTACTTTATATATAGTATATATTATATTTAATAAATATCATAGACCCTTTTAACCAAGTTGAAGTGTTGAACGTTAAGTCATATCAATTTACTTGAAAATTTTTAAATGTTTATTCAACCCTGTTAAACACATTTTTAGATCCTATTAACTGTTATCAGAGCGGGGTTTCTCGGTATTTGAACTCAAATATTTAGTATCACTTCATTCCATAATATCATTATGTTCTCAAAAGAATAATAAGATGACTGAAAGTATCGAATCCATGCTCATTTGCTAGCTCAAGATGATGACATGTGATATGTCATCACTGATTATCCAATGAATATGTTGAAAGACAACACTGTAGTAGCAATCACGTCCGGAGCCCTGATGAAAAACCACAAATAAAGTGGACTACTGAAGACAAGAAGAAGGCAAACCTCGACAATATAGCTACGGATACTCTTTACAAAACACTTGATCATAATATGTCTGGGAGAATAATTAAAATTTATTATTCAGCCAAAAAAATTGGGACAAACTAACCCAACTTTGTGAAGGAAACGATCAGACCAAGGAAAAAGCTCACATTAACAATGCAGAAGTTCGACAACATCAAGATGAAATCTGGAGAAACAATGACCGAATTTGATGAAAGATTTAACAACATTGTAATCTGTGGCGGCTTCGGAAAGGAATATAACAACAAAGAGATTGCCCTGAAAGTAATGATTGTACTCCCAAGGGAATGAATGTAAAGATGGTAGCCATGTGGGAATACAATGATTTAAACAAATCGGAGATTCATGATCTTTTTGATGATCTTAAAGCTTTATGAGTTCTAGCTAGAGACCTCATTAGAAGGAGAGCCATCTACAACCAACCAAAACTCTAGCTGCTTCATATGGAACAAAGGAGTGAATAACTCGGCAATGACGTTTGTGAATTTTTTGAGAATGAATCAATCAAATTCAAAAGTTCGTTAATACTCAAAAGAAAGAATCCAACCCTAATGACCTTTTTCCTATTTTAAGTATGGTGGGATAAGGCATTTCGTAACAGATTATGCCAAACCCGAGAAAGATGACAAGAAGTCATCCGAGATAAGAAGATCAGAGAAAGATAATAAATGTCAGGTTAAGAGAGAAAAAATGCTGGTCGCAGAAGAAATTTAAAACAAGTTGGTGGAAGAGCAGATTAGTCTAGCTCAGCTGAATCATCCAGTGAAAGTGAGAAGGAAGAAGTTTAATGTTTGATGGCATATGACAACCTTGACATGGATGAATATTTAACTTCTCTTCATATGAATGACGCGTGTATCAATACAACACCAAACGAGATGGTAATCAAGTGCAAAGACTTTCCCATATATTCGAGGAAATCAAAGTTGAAAATAAAGTTAAACAGGCAAGTTCGATGAATCGAGCCGCTCGCAGCTTGAAGAGTCGAACAGTTTGAATGCTGGAATAAGTAAGCTGATGACGGAAAATGAAAACTTGTGACTCAAGTCCAAAGCGATGCTTAGTAAGAATCTAAGATTAAATCAACTATGAAGCACATGAAACAAGTCCTCTGTTTCGTTGACGCAAAAGATACAAAAGCATGACAATTATAAAAAATGGCTAAGGCTTTAATACCAATAACTAGATCAAGCTAAAATTAGTAATCAATCGAGCATGGGCAATGACAAATTTAAATTCATAAATTTGTCATACTCACACATGAGCATACGAAGTCAGAAACTCAGAACAATAATCCCATTATTTAGGATCATGATATTGGCTACAAATAACTCGAAAGCTCTAGGCCAATATGGTTTAGAAAGACCTAGGATACATGCAAGAAATTCTTTTTTCCTTATTCTGTTTTGTCCTTTTATGTTTTAATAATAAAGGATTTCTGAAAAAGAAAAAGGGAAAAAAAATAATACTGGAAACCGGTTCAAGTTCAGCTCCGTACATGAAGTCTGAACTGGCCGAGGCGCGTTTATACATGCATTTTTTTGCGAGCTGAGCTCCAAGGGCTCAGTGGAACGAGGAATCGATTTCATCGAGGAAATGAGGACCCATTGTTGGGTTCGAGCATCAGCTTCCGATTTCACTGGATCTATCCCTCAGCCCAGAAGGCATGCTTATCTCCCTCTTCCTTCCCACCTGATGCTGTCTACTTGTATAATTTGATGTTCATAGCAAGTTAATCCCGTTGCTGGTTTGATGAATATTTCAGTAACATCCAATATTTTGGTAATTGCAGCGGTCACACTGCTGTGAACATCGGCAAGTCAAAGATCGTGTTTTTCGGTGGTTTAGTGGACAAGAAATTCCTCAATGATGTCACTGTTTATGACATTGGTAATTTTGTGATTTTTCATACTGCCTGAATCCTTTATTGTCTTTTCGGATGCTTGAAATTGCATGAATGCTGGTTGTGCAAGCGCTTATTGTTGTTTGTGACGTTGATTTGTACGATTGTTATGCAGTAAGTATCGTGTCCTATGCCCCATTATGCGTTTGGGAGGAAAATCATTTATTTTACATGGCCCTTTGGCGAGGTGGATGGAATTCACGTAGTTTCAGGGATGACAAAAATCTAAACTAAATTATTTGTCAACTATATCATCTGATTATGGAGTACTAAACCTGCTTCTACTAGAATAAGATGATCTTAAATTTGTGATTTTTACAACATTTAAATCGGTATTTTGGGTAATGTAAATTGCTATATAAATATATTTTAAACGTTGCATGCTACAGAGAAAAAATTATGGTTTCAGCCGAAGTGCACAGGCAGTGGATCTGATGGACAAATGGGCCCTAGCCCACGTGCTTTTCATATAGCTGTTGCAATTGATTGTCACATGTTCATTTTTGGTGGAAGGCTTGGTGGCAATAGGTATTATGGTGCAATTCATTTCTGTATCTTGTTATTCACCAAAGCTTGTTTGGAATTGTTTTGTTACCAGAGAGTTTGTGTTTTACAGGTTAGGTGATTTTTGGGTCCTAGATACTGGTAAGCTTCCATTAATGCCATCTTAGATACTCTACAATGATGGAAGCTAAACATGTAAAGGTGTTTTGCTGTTGTCCTCTCGGTGGTAGATATATGGCAATGGTCAGAACTCACCAGTTTTGGTGATTTACCCTCATCAAGGGATTTTGCAGCGGCTTCACCTGTTGGAAACCGTAAAATTGTGATGTAGGAGTTTTTTTGTCGTTTACATGGTTATTCATTTAGCTTTTCTTGTCCTATATCTTGGTTCGGTATTTAATTGAATGCAGGTATGGTGGTTGGGATGGCAAGAAGTGGCTCTCAGATGTCAATATCCTAGACACAAGTAATTTTTTATTTTGCATTTCACTGTATTCTGCTGTTTCATCATATTTAATTGGCATTGTAGTTTCCTAAACATTTGATTCTCTCATGGACTAGTTTCACTCGAGTGGACGGAGTTATCAGTTTCAGGGACTTTACCTCCACCAAGATGTGGCCATTCTGTCACGATGATAGAGAAGCGCTTGCTTGTATATGGTGGTAGAGGTAATTTTGCATTCTTCAATTGATACGAAGTGTGGGAAAAAAATTTCTTCGTTAAAAAATCTGTTTTCTTAAGAGTTACGGAAACCGAATTATGTTCATACAATATCACTTCCGTTGTCTGATCGATTGTTATTGGTTCTAACCTAATGGTTTCTCACTCTGGTGACCACGTGAATTAATGATTATGACATTTTGTGATGTCTAAGAATTCACTACTGTTTATCGGCCTGTTACTGGAGTTTAGCTTAGAAAGAAATGGTTCTCACTTTTGGTTACCACGTCAGCAAAATAGATGGTGCTTTGGTGATTCACCTAAAGCCTCAATTTTTCACTGTATTTCTAATACTATGCAATCACCAGTATGTTTGCTTCAATTCTCACTAAAGAAAAAATATGGTGAATATTTGGTGTCCTTTTTTGTTTTGGACTTAGCTTTTCCTCTGTCCATGTTTGCATCTTAAATTTTTTTTGGATGTGAATAAATGAACTCTCATTTCTTAAAGCACGAATTTGCTTTTGCAATGTTTAAAACATAACTGACCTTAGTCTTTAGCCATCCCTTCTAAGTCAGAAGGGAACTGCCAATATGCACAAAAAAATCATGTCTTCGTCACATCTTAAAATGCGCAACTGAGAATAATAAAATTTTCATGTGTTTTTCTGGTGCAACGGAATGCAGCTTTGTAGAATTTAGTTATCTTTTGAACTATTGCAGGAGGTGGAGGACCAATTATGGGTGATCTCTGGGCTCTAAAGGGGCTTATTGAGGAAGGTATATCTCAGGCTCTTTTTCATAACTCCCTCATGTAGCAGAAGCCACCAAAAGAGCTTTATTCTTGGCGATCTTAGTCTGTAGGAACACAAAAAACTAGTCATGAATCAATTTAACAATTATTCATGCTTCCGACTTTGGATTTGATCACTTGACATGCTATCAAATATTTGTATGACCTTCTTTTGGAAGGAAGAGAATGAAGCTCCTGGATGGACCCAATTGAAGCTTCCAGGGCAAGCACCTTCGGCCCGCTGTGGACACACAATTACTTCTGGAGGGTACTATGTAAGGAACTCATTTAATATTTATGGAGGGCATATTCAATTTGTTAGTAAATCATACTTATAATTGAAACCGAATGACTTCCATCTCAAAATTCTTTATTCATGCTCAGTTAGCAGTTTAGTTTATAGGAACTTCTTAGTTGGGCTGTGTTCCACAATTAGAATATGAGTACAAACTTGAAGATCTAGAATGGAATTGTGTCATTGAAAGGAGTGTTGCACGTTTGCCAATTGCCACTTCTGATTGGTAATCATTAGGATTTAGGATATATAATATAGTATGATAAATTACATGGTGTTTGGTATAATTTTAATTGGTGGGATTAATAATGTATTTTGCATCATGATGATCTAAATATCCCTGTCACCTATTCATAATGACCCAAACTAGCTTGATTTGACGGCGTCTCTGCAGAAATGTTTCATGGAAGACACCACCGCCACCTAGAACAGTTTTTATACTTCCAAACCCTAGAACACCAAGCACTACTCATCACTTTGCCTTTTGGGCACACCACTGCATCAACTCCACCAAGACTCTCACTCCTCCATGACCTCCGCGATGAACCACTTTGCCACCTGCAACATTGTATTCTTGTTTATGATGATTTTTTTATAGTTTAAAATTTAATTATGTTTTCCAGTAACTTATATTTTTTGGATCACATTCCCATGTTCTTCAATTTAAAAAATTTTCATTTTTCATCTTCCCAGATTGAACCCAATGCCCCTCATTCTCAATCTTCACATGAGTAAAAGAGAAACAAACTTCATACCAAATTCCATAGTGGTTCATATTTAACATATTCACCTTGTTGCAACCACGAACACAGGAATGACACACAAGTGAATATAAAATGACTTTTATTGAATATGATATGAAATATAGTTCCAGAGAATGTTTCTCCATCTCTTCCCTAGCTGATGCTAGTACAGTGACGTGAATGTAAAACCAAATGACTAACTCTCCTCTCATTTCTTGATATATTCCCCCGTGCTCTCTCCCTCTTCTTCCTTCTCGAATATACTAAAGTAATGCTGGGCTTTTCACTATGGTACTGGCCTTCTTCATTGTGGCCCATAACAATACCCCTATCCTTGAACAACCTTGTCCTCCAGGCTGAAAGTAGGAAATTGCGTAGGAAAACAGTGACATCTTCCCATGTGTCCTCCTCCGCCGACCTTCCTTTCCAGTGAATGAGTAGTTGCTGGATCTGCTCTCCCCCAACTTGTTTATACCTCTCAGCCACAACACGCTTAGGCTGGAATTCCATGGTTAGATCGGTCTCTAGACCCTTCGGTAAAGCTTGGGCAGCTTCCGGTTTCCCAACAACATGCATGGATGCCGTTCCCTGTCTCTTCTCCCATCGAAGGCACATACTCCCTTCCCTCTTTGTGTAGCTCATCAGTGACTGCAACAATTCCTCCATGTTGCGTGCCAAATCCATGGCATGGTTGATGGTCTTGGGGCCATGGGTCCTCAGCCGTGGGCGTAGTTCTTCCCTCAACCCACCGAGGAAGTAACCGAGGCACCGTAGTTCTGGCAGATCTCCCACCTGTGCCAAAAACACTTTGAACCTTTCGATGTATTCCTCCACCGGCCGATCTTCTTGTTTCAGAGATGCTAGTGATTCGAAGGGGTTCGTCACCTTCCTCCCATTATATCTATTGATCAGTTCATCAGCAAATCGATCTAGTTCCAATTTAGCTTCCTCGATTTCACCACTGGAACCAGTCACAACCTGTCCCTCCATGCATATGTGGGTGATTTGAAGTCTGTGGTATAGGTGTCTATTATACATCTTACGTATAACAGAGCACTAAGATCACACACACACACAAGAATATAGATTAACTAGGAAAGTAAGCACTTGTAAATGTTAACGATTACAAAACCCAAGGCAAGTCCCTGTCACTCCCTAGCCTACGGCTAGATCCTAACAGAAATTCTGCATAACCGTTCCCTTCACTCCCCTGCCACTACTTATCACGTTCCCTTTGCCTTGCATAATGGGCCTTGGACCTCCTCTTATATACATGAATTATACTGGGCTTGGGCTTATCCGTTAGCTTGGGCTCATTTGTTGGGTCCATAATAGTGTCTACCTCGGATTTCAAAACATTGTTCTACTTTCCCCAACCAACCCACCGGATCAGTGCCGCCGACCGCCGGTATCTCAATCCTCCTCATGGCCAGCCTTAGCTCCTCATAATCCCTTTCTCTGTTCCCTTTGTGTGATCCTCCCATTGCTTGTTCCAGATCCTCTGACGGATAGCTATTCCCTCTCTCGGGTTTGCTGTTCCCCGCCACACAGTCCTCGGATACCCCCTTGCTGTGTATAATTTTTTCCATTAATGATTTCAGCTCAGAGAGTTCACTGAGATTCTTGTTCCCCGTTACTAGATTGGTCCTCATCGGACTCGTGTTTTTGTGCATTTTGTTCACGTTCTCTTGAGAAGTTATGACCAGCCGTTCCAGTGCGTCCCATTTAGCTTTCGATCGTGTGGTTGCCATCGCTCCTCTCCAAGAATCCGGCAGATCGGACCAAATGTTGCAACCACAAGCACCACAGTTACACAAAAGTGAGTGTAAAATGACTTTTATTGAATATTAGTGTAACGTGAATGTAAAACCGAATAACTAACTCTCCTCTCATTTCCCTGATATACTCCCCCTTCCTCACGTGCTCTCTCCCTCTTCTTGCTTCTCGAATATACTAATGTAATGTTGGGCTTTTCTCTATGGTATTGGCCTTCTTCATTGTGGCCCACAACACACCTACTATCCTACTTTTAACTCTGCTTTTTTGCTTCAAAATTTCAACCTTTTTCCATGTCGATGGTAACAAAATACCGGTTTGATGTACATTGAACATTCGCACGAAGCTCCAGTTTTTCCCACATTGAACATTCGCACGAAGCTCCAGTTTTTCCCTCAAATTGAACGTAACAAGCAGCCAAAGGTAGTCCTAGCAAACCCAGTTGTCCTCTTAATTACGATATTTCTGCGGTGCATGAAAGACATCAACTGAAGGGTGAGGGATGTTTTTGTACATACTTGAGGATTGTAACAGGCAGTTGTGATACATGTTTCTTATATCGTCAACCTCTAATCAGTGAACCAAACAGTTTCTTAGGTTTACAAGGACATTTAGAGAGAGATTGCTAGATTCTTACTCCTTTCACTTGCTTGATAGTTGCACTACTTGGTGAAATATTCAAAAGTTTTGCTTACTAACTCATGGGAAATGGAAATTGTGGTTTCATAAGTTGAGAAGTAAAAAGGGAAATTCATATGTATATTCTATCTGGCATACCCACTTTCAATGTGTTAATGTTTTGTCTAACTGGATTGTCAAACTAAAGGCATCCAATGTTTGCACAATTTTGAGAGCGGTTACATTTATATTTGGCTTCATCTCATCGCAGAGTTCAGTTGATGAGAAAATATAGAAACTTCTTGGCAAACAGTTTCTTTCATTTAGATGACTTAATAGCAATCTTAATTCGATTGATTTTTTAATTAGTTCGTTTATTTTGTTTTCCTTAGGTTTAGATATGTCAACCTAGATTTGGAATTGTATTTCTTTTCCGTTTATCTGTCAACAATATATGAAATGTAGACGTCCTTGAAAAATATTTTTTGAAGACATAAGGTTAGAAAAAATAAAATTCAAAGTCAACTTGGAAGTGGCAGCAACGAACAAAACCGCTGTTGGTTTGTGGGTTTATTTTTTAAGAAAAAAATTGTTTCGTTAGGAAATAAAGAAGTAGAACATAACTCCAGAAGCCACTAGAATGAGACTTGTCATTGTACGTCCTCTATCCTTCAAATCAATATGCATTTACCGTTGAAGAAGGAAAAGTTGATGCGACAAAAAGAAAGAGAATTCAGAATGGAATAAGAACCCCATTGAGAAGAATGTTGGTGGTAAGCCAAAGAAAAGGTCTGGATTCTCTATAGAAGAAAGTTAGATGCGTGTCAGCCCATACGGGTCAACACCACACACTTACAAGTATAGTTTGAACATTTTGATAAAGTACCCATGGAATAAAATAGTAAATATGCGACACTTAAAGTATAAATTATTTGTGAATTGTACACTCAATGGTAAATTAGTTCTCGAATTGAATTATTTCTCACTCATATCACTATTTACAGCTTTTGTTGTTTGGGGGACATGGGACTGGTGGTTGGTTGAGCCGTTACGACATTTATTACAATGACTGTGTTGTTTTGGACAGAGGTAAGTGCTTACTCTGCCCACAATAATATAAAATTTTTATATTTGGGTTTACTGCTACCTGACCGAGGTTTTCTACATCTCCCATTTTAGTTTTCTTATTTTGCTGAATGGTTTTGGCATGTTGAGTATTGGTCCATGGTTAAATTATATTGAACGTTGAACTTGAATAACAATATTGAGCACAATGCCCAGAGATTTACCTTGTTCTTCCAAGATCATGTAGGCATTAGCCTATATATGATCTATGAGTCCAATCAATATTCTTCAATTCTCTTGGCCAAGAAAGCACTATTCTGAGAATAGGACAGCATCTTTTCCCCAGGTGGGACACAGTGCTTACGTATTAATCTTCTGGAGAGTTCGTCTGAATATTCAGATACTGTTTGAGAGTTTATCATTGCAGAATGAAGGCTTAATTTAAGAAGAATAACCAAATTCTAGTTGTTATCATTCTTTTATCTTTAATGCTTAGGCATTTTCACTGATAAGGAAACATTCTCTAACGCCAAATTACCAACCTCTACTGAGCTGGAGGTGGTTACTTTCTTCAAGCATTGACATGCATAATCTTTATGCTTGGATAAACGGTAAAAATTCCTTAAATAGTCTTTATTACCCTTCCATAATCCAAATCTATTGATTTTCTCCTGGCATTGACACAGTTGTAAGCTTACATGGTAGAGTTATTCCTCTCCCTTTTAAGTAGAAAGTGACTCTACTGATAATATAGTTTATAGGCATGCACGTTCTCTCACCATGAACTGCTATTTTTCTCTTTGGATGTTCTCATCTACGTATTTTGCATTTATCATTTAATAGAAGAATTATCTGGAAGTTGCTACATGAATCAAAGTTAGCTAATTCTTTCTTTCATTTGACTATCCATTTTTCGTAAACTTGAGTTTTCATGGTATTATTTTTTGAATTGCGTGTAGTATCTGTACAGTGGACACGGTTGCCAATCAACAATGACCCGCCTGCTGCTCGAGCATATCATTCAATGAACTGTGCTGGCTCACGGTATTTATTATTTGGTGGTTTTGATGGAAAATCGACTTATGGTGATCTTTGGTGGCTTGTACCAGAAGGTCCGTGATTCTTCTGTTATATGCCTGCTGGCATTGTTTCATGGTCGAAACTCTCATTTGAATCATTTTCACTCATAAGCTTTTGAACTAGTAACACCATGATCTATTCATACATCAATGTTTAGTAAAAATATGATCTGTTCTTACCTCTTTGACCACTTGTACTTTGTAGAAGATAGATACTGTTCGAGTATTTGTACTTGAATCTTAGTTTTTGGTTTTTTCTAGTTTTCGCTGAATGTTTTCAGTGGTTAACCGAAACTTGTCTGAGTAGTCCACTTTCACATATGAATTCTACTCATGTGTATTGAGCTGCACAAACATGAGTACATGACACCATTGGGCTCTTTTTTTTTTCCAAAAAATCTATAACATTTTGAACACTCTAGATTTTACAAACTTTGTTGTCAATATAGTTGATTTCACGGAACATTGTAATAATAATAAAATATTAGTGAAGGAAGTCAGCAGGAGATGGTAGTTTGTCTTCAAGTTAAATCGAGCTCGAGTCAGACTTTAAACAGGCTTACACATGATTTACTTAGTAGCCAATTGTTGGTCCCCGGAAATAAGGATCAAAAAGATCAGCAGGCGCTGTTTGATAACCATTGAAAATTTTGCGCGCTGCCGATGAGCTGCAATAGCTCGTTGTTCTTGAACATATAAAATCATCTGAGCACCGGAGACAGATCTGATATGATTTAAAAATCATGCGGAAAATACCAGAACTGAATCCTATATTTTAAAACAACTCAAACAGATTTATGTACAACATAAATCTGTTCGAGACTTGTGCTTGTGTGTGCTGCTGTGTATGCTAGAATGCTAAATCAAAGCAAGTGCTAAGTGCTGAAATGTTGTGCGTGCTAAATAAGAGCAAATGCTGAATGCTGTTATGCGATGAATAGACTGCTGAATGAATAACAGAGCACGATACAAAGCATATTTGTTTATGGAAGTTCGGATATCAACATCCTACATCTCCCCTTCTTCCACCTCGGAAGGATCCACTACTTCATAACTGCACATCAGCCGCAACTGTGTGACTAACTACATACACAAGAGTTTAACGTCTTCATGCTTGGACGGGATCTGTGAACATATTTCGAGATTCATTCACAAACATATGTGAATGAATCCGTGTGTGTGAGATTGATACAATGAACGCAACTCTCTGTTTTTCTCACACACTAGGGAAATGCTCTAACAAGCTAATCTAGATTCAGCAGTCGACACAATAAGCTCCTCTCAAGAATGATTGTCGACTGCTTCATCTTCTTTTCTTTTTCCCTCTGTTGGTGCACTGTTTATTCAAAGTAATTCTCCTACAGTATGTAGTAGCACCAACTGAACGAACGCACAGCGTCTCGTTCTCGAATCTGCAGCACGCTTCTTCAATGGGCGTCGCCTCAAATATATAGCCTCTGTTTGAAATATGGCCGTTAGATAGATTCCAAATCTGTTCAGCGCTTCATATGGCTAATTTGTCTTCTTTCCATATGCGTGCAAACATCCTCTGTATATTGTACTGTTTCCCAGAATAGTACAAATCTTGTTCCCTTTAATTGAGGCAAGATGCACGATTAAATCTCAGCCATTGATTCTTTCCATCTTGAGCGTTGATTGCTTGCAACGGCTGAATATTCTTCAACTGATTGTTCAACAGCTGTTCGCTCAGCTGTTGTTTATTCTTTGTCACAACACTTCGCGCAACAGCTGTTTCTTTGTCGACTGGATAACTTGCGACTGGATGAGTAGCAACAGCTGATATATATAAGCTCTCGACTGGAAGTACTGTTGCTACCTGCTGAATCTTCGCGCCTGCTGATTATTTCCATCGCAACATCTTCCTGCTGATTCTTGCGACTGGATGCTTTGCGTTGCGACTGGATGCACTGTAGCTTCGTCTGCTGAAATAACAACGCAAAGTCTTCCTGCTAAATCTTTAGAGCATGAGCAAAACGCTGTCGTATCAACTTATGTAAACGACATCGTTTTGCTATCTCCAAATAGCATCTGCTGATTGCACTGTAGCTTGCGACTGGATAAGCTTCCAATACGACGTCGCTTCCTCTTGCGTCTGGAATGCAAGCTACCTGCTGAATCTTGCGACTGGATGACGTCACCGATGACGTCATCACCAACTAATCCATCTGCTGAAT
>KQ989065.1:34606-54464 GCA_001598015.1 Dorcoceras hygrometricum | reverse complement strand
CCACAAGCTTCTTCCACAGATATGATGACGTCACGGTTGCTGCCACAAGCTTCTTCCACAGATATGATGACGTCACGGTTGCTGCCACAAGCTTCTTCCACAGATATGATGACGTCACGGTTGCTGCCACAAGCTTCTTCCACAGATATGATGACGTCACGGTTGCTGCCACAAGCTTCTTCCACAGATATGATGACGTCACGGTTGCTGCCACAAGCTTCTTCCACAGATATGATGACGTCACGGTTGCTGCCACAAGCTTCTTCAACAGATATGATGACGTCATGGTTGCTGAATCTAGATTTCTTTCGATCAGCAATGCTGACGTCATCGTTGCTGCTCGTAGCTACTTCCAGTAGACATGCTGACGTCATCATTGCTGAATCCAGATTTCTCTTCGCTTCAAATCCATCAGGTGATTTCTCGATTTCTTTCAATCAGCAATGCTGACGTCATCGTTGCTGCTCGTAGCTACTTCCAGTAGACATGCTGACGTCATCATTGCTGAATCCAGATTTCTCTTCGCTTCAAATCCATCAGGTGATTTCTCGATTTCTTTCAATCAGCAATGCTGACGTCATCGTTGCTGCTCGTAGCTACTTCCAGTAGACATGCTGACGTCATCATTGCTGAATCCAGATTTCTCTTCGCTTCAAATCCATCAGGTGATTTCTCGATTTCTTTCAATCAGCAATGCTGACGTCATCGTTGCTGCTCGTAGCTACTTCCAGTAGACATGCTGACGTCATCATTGCTGAATCCAGATTTCTCTTCGCTTCAAATCCATCAGGTGATTTCTCGATTTCTTTCAATCAGCAATGCTGACGTCATCGTTGCTGCTCGTAGCTACTTCCAGTAGACATGCTGACGTCATCATTGCTGAATCCAGATTTCTCTTCGCTTCAAATCCATCAGCTGATTTCTCGATTTCTTTCAATCAGCAATGCTGACGTCGTCGTTGCTGCTCGTAGCTTTCTCCAGTAGATATGCTGACGTCATCTTTGCTGCTCACAGATCTTGCGCTACTGATTCCAGACATCTACTGTTCATCTTCTTTCTTCGACATTTCTTCCAGCAGACTTCATAGATTCTGTTCCAGATCACATTTTCGCATGAGGCCTGTGCTGTTCCCTCCGAAACGGTCCAACGAGCAAAACTCACTTTGTGAGCTCCTCCGTTTTTGGCCAAATTCCTTCGTTTAGGCCTCCGAAAATACGATTTACTCTTTTCAGCCCTTGGTCTGCTACGGTATCAGCTTCAGCTTCTTCTGTTGTAAATCCAGCTAACATCTGCACCCTTAGTAGAGACATTAGTAACACAATAAATAGGTTTTGTGTAATTCAAAATACATTCTGGATCTGTTATCCAGATCCATCACCAATCCTCGTGCTCGCTCCTTTGGTAGAACCCATTGTCAAAATGTCATTTGATAACCTCTTATAGGCACTCCACGGTGGTCAATGTATTTTCAGTAACTATAAAATTGGCCTCATCATCATATTGTGCAAGTGGTTTTATTATGTTTGCTTACAGATGACCCTATCGCGAAGAGGTTGACAACATATCCAGCGGATGTTATTTCAGAAAGTAATACAACCACGGACTCACAGGTAATGTTAATTGTCATGGAAATATACTCTTCCTCTCACATATGCCTATCTTATTTTAGAGTGTTAGACACTCTCTCCTCCAAATATTAAATTCTTAAGAATCAGGATCAGGAAACCCAAATCTACATCATATTGTTGCTTGTTTCACAAACTCAACTTATTGGCGTATACTTCAGAAAGCTTGTTTGTTTGAACAATATATCTTTTGAAAAAAGCATCTAAAATACTGCATCGATATGATGTACATTTGGATTACGTACACAAAAATGCCTTGCAACCTGAACGATGGTGATAAAAGCCGGGGAGGCGCAACCATGCTTTTGTATAGCCGAAGAGAGTTCAAGGAAGATAGAGAGGAACACAGGGCATGTTTTTTTGGGGGGGGGGGGGGGGTGGTAACAGAGAGTGGAAATTGTTGGGAGTTAGTTATGTTGTCGCTTTCAATTTGAGTGCTATTAACATATCTAGGGAAAGGAATATCATTCCCTTTTACAGAGATACTCTCTCTGTGAACAACTTGTTATTTCCATTTCATATATTTTATAATCAAAATATTCCACTCCTGTGTTGTCTGGTGTTTTTGCAATCTTTCTTCTGTTTTTATTGGCGAATATAACCAGCTTGCTATCAGATAGCCTATAGCGTGATCCTGACACCAACACTTGTATGGTCGTCACCATCCAAGTTATTTGGCATAACCTTTTGGATTTCTTGTTTTTATTCTGCATTTTTTGAAATTAAATGCTCAATTACTCTCAAATTACTGAACTCATGTTTGATAAGCTGACAGCAATTCTTAATATGGGAAACAACACTATTCTTTCAATCACTTCATGAGAAAATATAAAGGGAATGTTTACCTGTTTCGGTACGGGATGAGACTTCCAAGTTGTCTTTTCAATGGTTGAAGTGTATCATGGAGCTGAAATATAAGTACCTTTTGCTAGAACAAGTGCTCGGAACTTGTACTTCTACTTCCTCACCAGGGTTGCAATCCTAAGATCAAAGTCAAGCTGCTATTTCTCAACCTTAGAAGTTATAGGACTAAAGTTTGTGCATAATTTTGTTGTGTGAGACAATGATAACGATGCACTGATTTCTGTCTGTTCTCGCAGGAAGGCCACAATGATGTACCTATGATGTCAGAGTTGCATAAAAGATTAGATATTTCGATTTCTCTTTCTAATCCCAAACCCATCTTAGATGAAATGGAAGACGAGGAATTCACCCAACTCAGGTCAATAGTTGTTGGTGACAGCTCTGCTAATAACATTCAGGTTTTTCAGCATATAAATATATCTTATTAGACTCCAAATTGTAAAGAAATACCTGTCAACGATGTCTTTTGCAATAGGCTGTGCAAGCACTTCGAGGTCATTGGATAAAGTCCTCTCCACAGTCTATTACATTGAAGGAGCTTAGCCCATTATTGCATGACTATCAGCGTTTGGTTGCCCGGCATTATACGTGAGATTGTACTATTCAACTTTCCATAGTATCAACTGAATTAAAAGTTTTCTGTGGTGGATGCAGTCACATTTGCATTAGTCCAGTCCTTGGAAATGATAAAACTGATTTTAAAATTCTGCAGAAAATTTGTTAAACCTCTGAGAGTTTTATGGCTTCATTTTTCATTCTCGAGGACGCAATACACGGTTCAAAAGAAACAATGGGGAATTCTTATAATTGGAAAGATTATAAAATTTACTTTAACTATCGCTGTGTAGCTCTGACCTCAGCTGGATGGAGGACATGTGGTCATCCCATGTGCGCTTACCAGGTGCAAAAAGATTGATAAATTCAATATCGTCAGAGTCCATAAGCAAAAACTCTTAATCTTGATTAGAGATCAGAAAAAATTGATACAAAAAGCTTAAATCATACCTACGCATTCTTTAAGAGAAGTTGAAAAGTTTGCATTGTCTTCTCACATGTGGTTAACCGAATTGACTTGAACAACCTACCGTGTAACTTGTGACTGTAGTATGACCGCTTGCATTCAATAATAACGTAACAATTTACTGCACCTCCCAGTGTTCAGATGACCAAGATATTGCATGTTACCACAATTTTGATGCTAGAACTTGTACTCTCTGTTACCCAGGATTTGCTAGGTAGCTAGAGTTACAACATTCTAGCCATTGATGGATCTGGCTATTACTGGCATGCTAGTAGGATAAATGTTTTACCTGCAAAGGTTTCACCTTGCTGTGAAGACGTGTTTCAATATTTAGTTAAATCGGTTTAGGATTTCATGTACTACTTTATATTGTATCTTTGAAATCTGATGTGAATATGCCATCACCCATTGGGTTCAGTGGCACAAATTCTCCCTGTAGTGGGAGCTTCTAGGTTCAATAGCCCTCCTGCAGAACATGCATTGGAAAAAAAGTCCGATTTACAGGTAATATTTGACATGCTTAATATTGTGGCAGAAAGAAAGTTGGATCCAACCTAATGCTTATGGAATCTGGTTTCCCTGGAAATAGAGTTTATCGCTTCTATCATGTTAAAGACGCTGCTCAGGTATTAGACACACTACAACTCTTGTCGTTTGGTAGTCTGGTTGAGAATGAGTGTATGCTTATATAATACATTTTTAATTAATTTTTTCGTCAGATGAATTTTGTGATGCGACTATATTTCCATCAGCATGTAATCCTTTTTGTGAAATTTATCAACTTGTTTGTTTGACATGGCACTCTTTGACTCCACCAATACGTCAGTAGAGTTAGGAATGGTGCAAACTTGGAACCTTAACTTGCAAATCTAGACCTGTATGTTCCATTAATAGTAATCGAGTGAGATCCATAAGTTTAGTCGACCCACATTTGCACCCACCATGGAAGGAAAAACATTTCTAAACAAGACAGTGCTGGACACAAGTTCGAACGATTGAAGTATTCAGTTTTACGTGTCTTTATATTCCACGGTCTAATTCACAATTTGTTTATTCAATTCTTAGTTGCGTTTAAACGACATCCCAAATCTGTTAGCGGAGTACAGAGAGCTTGTATCATCTGTCAGTGTGGGAGCAGACACTACAGTGTTCGAAGCCTGATACCATAGGAAGAAGCTGGAGCGCCGGAGCGGAGCCTGGTTTCTGAACAACTGAACCTAAATAAAAAATTGGAGCTCAAGTGATATTTATACAAATTCGAGGGCCAGTAATCGTGAGTAAAATATGTGTTTCTATGTTCATGTTCCATTCATAGTTGCTTTGTTCGGATCGAACAATGTGTATGCATTTCTAGGTAAGAAAGCACTTACGAGTCACTGCATTCACATGTGATAAGACGAAAAATAAAACCATACTGGCCATGTTCATTTTTGAGATATGATTTGACGAAAGAAGTTCCATATCTTGGATCTTGGACTAGATTACTCGAAACAAAAAAATTTAGAATCTTGGAGTAGAAACCGATCAAAGAAACGAAACGATTTTGACTCACTTGGTTCCCTTTTCACAAATTTCGCGTCGTTTATTAAAATAAAACACAACATCAATTCCTTCCTATCTCCAACCACATTACGTGAAACCTCATTTGATTGTTCTTGTGTATATACAATCAGCACAAGATATAATCATGCGATCATGTTGTTTAACCTTATTATTTCAAGATCTCAAAAGCTATTTTACATCCATGCACACTACACACATCTTTTTTCCTCAAAATTTGGATCCTCTCGATTTCCTATTTAACCCCCCATTCGGCTAGTCTGGTCTGGTTTCACTTTACCACGGTCTGGTTTGGAAAACCTTGTAGACCGGTCTGGTTTACACGGTCGGTTTTATAGATGAAGAATCCATCCCCATTCACAGAATTTGAAGGCAGAAGACCCATTCCACCACTCCTCTCACACAATGTGACTAATTCCACCGCAACCACATCAGCATCTTCCTCCCCTTTCTCCCTCACCCTTTTACTCCATTCCCGCATTTTCGACTTCAAACTGTCCTCACCTGTCTCCAACAAAACCTTCCTGATGACTACCGCAAGATTTCCTTGTCCATTCCTCACAACTTCCTCCCCAATCCCCAACTCCTCCACCAACCTAGCATTCAATGGCTGATCAAGATGCATCGGCACTGCGATTATCGCCACCGAACAATGAATGGCTTCCATCACCGAACTCCATCCACAGTGGCTCAAGAACCCTCCCACGCTCGGATGGGACAAGATACTCGCCTGTGGGGCCCATCCTTCGACCACCATTCCTCTCTCGCAGACTCTTTCGGCAAATCCTCTCGGGAGCATTTCTTGGATCTTGCCCCTCTCTGGAGACCTTAGGACCAGTATGAAATTTGCGCCACTTTCCTCCAGTCCGAGTGCTATCTCTTCCACTTGACTCTTTGTCAGGAAATACTCAGCTTCCAAATGATGCAAAAACAGTGGACCCTTCACCTTTTTCATCCAGCCATTCGATGAACTTGTCATGCTCACGATTCTTCATCGTTTCTGGATACTGAAACACAGTGCCCACAGGCACGAATTTCTTTCCAGTTAACGTGGAGAGATAGCCGAGATACTTCCCCTCTATCTCTCGAAATGACTTGATAAGCACAATCTGGCAAGAACGGGTCACACATTCCCTCAATCTGTCAAAATCACTTGCCTTGATTCCTGTGGATTTCGGGCACTCGCTTTCCCGGAGGGATACACCCGGAAAAGGGTACTCCGAAGCATGGTTTTCGAAGCAATGATGGATGAAATAAGAAGACGCGGCGGCGCCCGTACTCAGAAACAGCACCGCCGGGATATCATGGGCAGCAGCTTCTTCCGGCACCGATGGGTGGAGGAAATCGTATAAAACCAAGTCCGGCATGAGGGTTTTGAGGAGAGCGGATATGCGTGGCCTGCACAAGTCCATAGCTTCCTTCAGAGCCGGCATGAGGTGTGGAGGCAACCCATTGGTGGTGTGGTAATGAGATGGAAGCTCTGGACTTGCTGGTATATGAAGATCCACCAATTTTATCGAATCCGATTCCTTCTCCGATATCTTCCCTCTCATGGAAGCGAGGTTTATCTCCGAAGAAGCGATGTAGAACATGAAGTTTCTTCTTGCAAGAGTTCTGGCCAGTTGCAGAAATGGTGAGATATGGCCGTAAGCCAGCCATGGAAACATCAAAACTCTTACACTCCTCTGTCCGGCATCCATCACAGATTACTCTTCAGATTGTTAATTTAGTCAAAACTTTTACGATGAAGAATGAAAGAAGATCGGAGAAAGCTGTATATGCAGAAAAAGGAAATCGGCAAACTCTTGAAACGTGGCTATTACAGCGTGAAGCATGAGAGCTTCGAGATCCAGGTGGGACTTCGAGGCTGGAACGAAGCTGCCAAGCTGCATTAACTTATTTAGACGTAGTTATAATAAATCATGTAGTATTTTTATAATTTCTTAGTAAACTGCACATATGTCGCACATCAACTATTTTTGTGTATTTTGACCTTGTGGTATTATCACCCATATGTTATTTATTATAAATATTGCTTTGCATTGAAGTTGATTTATAACATTATTTTGATGTTTTATGATAAGATAATACTGGATTGGAGATATATTTTTTTTCTCTTTAAATATTAATCTATTATTTATGTATAATTTAATTGTTGTATAATTTAATTTGTATAATTATTGGAATGGGTACATATTTCTTTATCAATATCAATAACTATTAATTACGTAACATTTGCTAAAATTAATGGACTAAGAATGTTTTAGGATCAAAGTAGGTTATATTCCCTGATGTAATATTCATATTTAAGATTAAGGTGTCGACGAAATACCGCATGGCCACAATACAAACGTCTATGCAATTAATATAGGTATAAATATGATTGAATTAAATTATCCCAGTCTAACGTAGTCAAGCTATGTGGAAATGACCCTAAAGCCCTCATATGCCTTTAATTAAACCAAACTAATGTAAAATGCTAATTAATATATATATTCATGATTTTTTTATAGTGCATTTCTTATTATGTATATCCCAAATATATTGTTTATATGATATCCATTGATTAGATATCTTTTAATTTATCTTTCCTTACACAAACCAATGCCATATAAGCGATACATATTATAAGTGCATTGTAAGATATAGACAATAGCAAAAATTATATAATTTGATTATTCACGGTTTTAGAAATATTAAATGATTTAGGGGTGTCAATAAAATAAAATAATGAATGGATTGATATAAATAGGCCAGAAATAAAAATCTTGAAAAAAAACAAACTCTTACGTATATGTATATGTATTGTATATTTGATAAAATAGAATTTGATACATCACATTTTAGATATGGTAGAATTAAATTAGGCGAATCAAAATTACTCATATAGTTAAAATTTTGTCTTAATAAATAGATATTTTTTCTAGTCTTATTTTCCTCGACCAACAAAGATCTGTTGAAAATATAAGTAATCTAACATAGAATATCGGTGATACAATACACTGAGTAGTGTTGCCGATTATAAACATAGATCCATGTCTTGACATATTATATATGTTAGATGGTGAATCCAATGTATGAAAAAAGTTAGTTAAGTTAAAGGAATATATTTTGTAAATTTTTAAATCCATTTGTATGTAGAGAACCTTCTACCTAAATTTTGGATGTAAATAAAAATATACGATTGTTAATTACTTGTTATCGCTCGTTTCTCTTTTCCTACAAAACAATAAAAACACAGATTCCTTGGAGCACAACTTACATTAAAATGGAACAGAAAAGAAAAAATAAAAAAAGAAAGAAAAAGAAAAAGAACCTCAGGCTTCGTTCATTCCATAATATTTCTCATCGTCTTCAACAACAATCGTAACGCCATTTTTACACCATTAATCAGCTGTTCATTCTTCCACAATCAATTCTGCAAATCTACAAATCTGTATATATATCAAGAGATCGATATATAAAAATATATGTAGGTAGGTAAGCGATCAACATTGGGTAGAGATTTTCTTGATGATTTCATGCAATCGTCGATCGAGGCTGCTATGTTCAACACGCCATTCGTCCTCTCATTCGCTCTTCTTCTGTCGTTCCCGTTGCTCTTCCTCTTCGTCCCACGAATTCTGCCGCCGAAGCACCTCGAAATCTCCCTGCCGGACGAGCTCGACGACCTCGCCCTCTTCCGCCGAGCCACCCTAGCGTCCCTCGGCGGCCCCGCCGCCGTCTCCCACCTCGGGGCCGGCAACTCCAGGCCAAAGATCGCCTTCCTCTTCCTCACCAACACCGATCTCCATTTCGCACCCCTCTGGCAGCACTTCTTCCGGGACAACGAGCCCCTGTACAATATCTACATCCACGCTGATCCCTCCTCCAACGTCACCCCACCTGAGGGAGTTTTCTCCGGCCGCTTCATCGCCTCCAAGAAGACTCAACGCGCCACCCCGTCCCTCGTCTCCGCCGCCCGCCGCCTCCTGGCCACGGCTCTCCTCGACGACCCGTTGAACTCTTACTTCGCCCTTGTCTCCCAACACTGCATCCCTCTTCATTCCTTCAAATACATGTACAACTCCCTTTTCCTCAAGCCTATCACCGATCCATCTCCATCCATCCCTATGTACCGAAGCTTCATCGAAATCCTATCCCACGAGCCCCAGCTGTGGGACAGATACGTGGCCAGAGGCAAGAATGCAATGCTGCCGGAGGTTCCATTCGACCGGTTCCGGATCGGATCACAGTTCTTTGTCCTGACCCGGCAGCACGCCCTGGTGGTGATAAGGGACCGGAGATTGTGGCGCAAGTTCAGGCTGCCATGCTTGAAGGCCGATTCTTGTTATCCGGAGGAGCATTATTTTCCGACCCTTCTGTCCATGGAGGATCCCGATGGATGCACTCATCACACTCTCACACGGGTCAATTGGACCGGTAGTGTTGGTGGCCATCCGCATACATACAGGCATGTCGAGGTTTCCTCGAGTCTCATCGAGGAGCTCAGGGCCTCGAATTCTAGCTATTCCTACATGTTCGCCAGGAAATTTTCTCCAGACTGCTTGCAGCCGTTGCTGGATATTGCGGACAAGGTCATTTTCAGTGACTGAGGTATTGTTCTTAGATATGCACCTACGTACACGTAGATTATAGCATCAAGCTAGCTTAGCTAGGTGAATTTCATTGAACTACTTACTTTACAAATCCCAGTTTCTCCCCTTCTGTGATCAGATGTGTAGTATAAGGTTAATCACATCAAATATATATCCTTATCCGAGACCCTGCATGTAAGAATAAACGTGGATATATATATATATATATATAGTTGGGTACATACTTTGACTATTAGTATTTCTTGCCTTCTATTTTCTTGGTGCTTCCCCCAAGTTTATATTGCATACAACGAATTATGGTGATGCTGATGGGATCTCTTTGCAGGTAAATACATAATGCGCGATAGATGAAGCTAACTATGGTGGTGTCTGTACATATATAGGCGGCGATGGCGCGGACTTAGAGTGGAGTTGAGCCATCAAGAGAACGTCTTCTCTACTTGTTTCCTTGTATTTACTTGTTCAACTTCTCAAGAATAGGGAACCTCCCATCTGCATGCTCCTCCCGCCAGCTCCCCTTTCTATTTCCAAGTTACCAATCTGTGGTCGATGTGCAATATAAATATAAAACAACCATGATCTTGTTGCAAAGCTAGCAATTTCCTCTGATTAAAATTATTCTCTGTTCTTTTGTTCGTATTGGGCATCCCAAACACTCATTCAAGCGTTGTAATATCGATATATATACGTCCCACACTGCCCGGATCAACTTTTTGGAATGTTTGTATATCGTCAGTTTCGTTTTGATGTGCAAACCTACCCACGCAATATATACATATTTACTCATTCCCTCTTACAGAAAAGATTCCACGAACAGACATGAAATCGAAATGAAAAGGTTGTAAGTTAATGGACTTAATATGTGAATTCACCTATTGTGAAACCCAAAAAAAAAAAAAATAACAGCTCTCGTCACTGGCTGCTGGACGATAACAGATCTTGTCACTGGCTGCCAACAGATCTCATCACTTAGTAGTGTCAAACGGGCCGGCCCGCCAGCTAAAACTCTGGCCCACCCCGCCCCGCCTTGGGTTGGCGGGCTTTCGGGCCGGCCCGCCAGAATATAGATTGCGTAAATTTAATTTCGCAACGCAGGTGGCAATGGCGACGGCTGCCAAAGCAAAACTACTTTTGCGAGAGCTAAAAACTGTTAAAGCGGACCTCGCTTTCTCAAAGGAGCGGTGCTCTCAGCTAGAAGAAGAGAATAGAATCCTTCGAGAGGCTCGCGACAAGGGAGTTAAAATCATTCCGGAACTAAATCATACCACAATGTTAAAATCCATAAAAACTTGTCAATAATCCGCAAAAAAAAAAAAAAGCAGAAGAATCGAAGATATGGGGCTTACCTTATTGTTGGAGTACTTGGAAGATCCGACGATCCGAAGAGCCAAGGCGATTTGTGAATTTCTTAAAGGCAGCCAAAGGGAGTCGGGAGATTGGGTGAATGTGTTTACTGGGTAGGTGAGTAGGTCGAAGTCTCAAGTCTTCATAATATTAAGAATTGTACAACTTTTATTTTTTTAAATAACCCACGGGCCGGCCCGCCTCGCCTCGGCCCGCCCCGCCATAACCCGCGACCCAAACGGGCTAGCCCGTTTAGGCCCGCCTCCAGACGGGCTATGATTTTAGTAGCCCGCCCCCCTATTTTTTATGGCGAGGCGGGCTAGCCCGGCGGGCCTGACCCGTTTTGACGGCTCTATCGTAACTGGCTGTTGGCTGCGAACAGATCTCGTCACTAGCTGCCAACAGATCTCTCAACAGACCTCGTCACTAGCTGCCAACAGATCTCTCGTCACTGGCTGCCAATAGATCTCGTCACTGGCTGCCAACAGATCTCTCAACAGATACCTCCTGGTCAAACAGATTCCTCCTGGTCAAACAGATTTCCTCCTGGTCAAACAGATTTCTCCCGGTCAGATTTGGTAAGGAAAACTCAACTTTTGCTCACGAATTTCAGCAAGCTCTTCACACGTACAGAGCAGATTGTTGCAACTGTAATTGTCAATTTGGAGGGATTAATGGCCAATTAAGAGGCCCAAATCAATGCCTAAACGTTTGCATTCGTAACAGCCATTTTATGGATAAAAGCTGGAATTTAAGGACAGCCTTAAATGACAAACCTTTGGACTACTTTTCCACACCTATAAATACCCGACTGTACCTCAGATTTTCCCACACCAATTCAAAATCCTCAGTAAGAAAAGCAGCAATTCCTCACGCCGAAGTTCTGCAGAAACGATAGTTGAAATCCTACGCAAGTCGTGACCCAGCGTCGTACGCAATTTATCAAACTTCGTGCATTAGATTTTTGGCAAAGGGCTGATTAATTCCTGCGCTTTTGGAACCGCCCAGACTTCAGATTTCGTACTTTTTACCAGATTCAGACTTCAGATTTTGTAAGTGGGCTTTTGCTAAGTAATTATATTCGCTTGATATATATATATTATTCGGTTAAATTTTCAGTTTTGAACCTACTGTTCGAGCACTGTTTCAATTCATATTTCTGTTGGTTCAAGCTCTGTTTTGCACTGATTTTACTGTCGTTATATGGGTCTACGGAATATTCCACACTCTGAGTTACTTGGTGTAACCACATGGCCTCGACCCCTTAGAGGAGTAAAAATTAGGGATTGATCAGTAAACCATAGACACGAAGTAATTATCAGTGCTATCTGTCATGCTTTCTGTTATGCTCTGTTATGCTCTGTTACGCTTTGTTATGCTCTGTTATAAGATCTGTTATTCAGTATATGTATATGAATATTTGTGCTCGAATGGTATCCTCCACTTGCGGAGTGTTTCCCCAAATACTCACCCCTTACTTCTCCACCCAGATAAGAATGAAGAGCAGGTAGAAGAAGAGGAACAAGAGCAGTTCTGGGGCTGGTGAAGATTCAGTTTCTGTTGATGTAATTATTTATTTTGTTCGCTTCCGCAAATTTCTCTGATTTTTTCGATAACAATACATATTTTTGGTTATGTAATAGACTGGTTTGAGTTATGCTATGAGGCTTAATGTTTTACAATTTTTAATTGTTTAATATTGCCGATGTCATGAGTCTCGATCTCGAGGCGTGATATTTTAGTGGTATCAGAGCTCACCAGGTTCATAATCCAGCTGGGAGACCAAATCTGAAATTCTCAAGGTCTAGGATGAACTTTTAGATTTTGGCGAAAGACCAGTGCTACCCCCTCCGAAACGGCCCAACGAGCAATACTCACTTAATTGTGACCAAAGGCGCTTTTTGGCCGAATTCCTTCGTTTAGGCATCCGAAAACGCGTTTTTTTGCCGTTTTTGAAAATATTCGAAAATGCAATAACTTTTTGTACAGGGCTCCGATTTCAGTTCCGTCAACTGTTTTGTAATACCTATGGTTAGTACTTTCAGTTTATGGAATAACCTCACGGCTTTCTATTTTTGAAAATATCCTCGATTTTAGGAAATGGCCCCCTCAGTTCCCCGTACCCGTGCTGCTGCTGCCATTCGCATGAAACAGATTGCCCTCGACAATCAAAGTAGCATGATTAGGCGCCTTAGAACCCAACTAGCAACCGCAAGACGAGAGGCGGATGCTATCAAGGAAGAGCACAAGGAAAACCAAATAGCATTAGAAGCCTCACACAAGGTCATCTCCGGACTTACTGAAATAGGCCTTAGTATGTCTAAGAAGATTCAAAGAATGAAGGCAAAGGAGCAAAAGGCTAGAGAGAGCCATATGGTGTGCCATCAAAAGTTTCAGGCTCGTATTCAAGAAGCCGAAGACTCGATGCAAGCACAACACCTAATCATCGAGGCCCTGGTAGAGGAGAAAGATGGTTTACTCCAAACAATCCAAGGTCTGCAAGAAGCTAACGGTGCCCCTGCTCCATTCGATGATGAAAGGGAGGAAGAACCGAAAGAACAACCGGAAGAGGAAGAGATTGAGAATATTCCTTTGGGCGAAGGAGATATAGATGATGAATAGGAAATAGCTTTGTATTCACTTCATCTTTCTATTCAAATAAATTGCTTAGCCCTCCATGATATCTTATTCTCGACCTTTCACATTTATGCGCCTTCATTCTTAGTAAAGCTTTCCTATGGCAGAATATGGCTGGAGACCTAGAAGTGATAGAAACAATGGAGGTGAAGGACCCTCCAATTCCAATTCGGGAGGTGGTCTTAGTAGAGAAGACCTGATGGCAATTGCTACCATAGTTGCCACGACTCTGCAAGGGTTGGTTAACCCCAACAACAACAATCAAGTTCCTCCTCCTCTCCCTCCACCTCGTGGGACGAAGTTCTACTATGAGTCCCTCCGCAAGAACAAAGCCCCCACCTTCGATGGGAGCCATGACCCCGAAGTTGCCCAGACGTGGATGAAGAACATCGAAACGCAACTTCGACTACTAGAGGTCCCAGACGCGTTCAAAGTGGATGTCGTAACACCACTCCTCGACTGCAAAGCTGGGAAATGGTGGGAAACAGTCGAGCCAACCATGGCTGAAAATGGACAAATCACGTGGCAAAGGTTTCGAGAAGCATTCTTGAAACAATACTTTCCCATGGAAATCAGAATGCAACGGCTCAGCGAGTTTGAAACCTTCACTCAAACCGCAGATATGTCGGTAGTAGAGTATACCTCCAAGTTCAATTCATTGGGCACCTATGTCCCAACGATCATGGCGGATAATACTCTAAAGATGCACCGATACAAGAAGGGTCTGAATAGCCGTATCCATTCAGCCCTCGCAGTCTACCAAGCCACGAGTCTTGAAGACTTAATGGGAGCTGCAATCCGAGCATAGACTGACATAAAGAGGCGGGAAGCTGACAACAAGAACAAACGCCCCTTCAATGCTCAGACTTCACATGATGGGCCTAAGAACAAGCGGCCAAACCTCAACAACCGTGGCTCAGCACCCACACCGAATAACCAGACATTGCCAACTTGCTCCTTCTGCGGCCAACGTCATAGCGGAGACTGTCGCAAACAGAGTGGTGCATGCTTTAAGTGTGGGAAGTTAGGCCACCGAATTGCAGATTGTCCGGAGAACCAAGGTCCAAAGGCTGGATCAAGCAATGCGGCTCCGAACAAACCAAATCCCAGGGAGGATAAACCCAATGCTCGTGTGTTCGCAATGACACAGGAGGAAGCTGAAGACGCCAGCGACGTGGTGGCAGGTACCATTCTTATCAACAAGATGCCTTCTTATGTGTTGTTTTATTGTGGTGCTACCCATTCATTCGTATCTAGGAGATTGCTAAGAAGTTAGGGCTAGAGCCAGAAATTCTATGTGAACCCTATAGAGTAGCAACTCCTATCAACGCTACCATCGAAACACATAAGATCCATCGGGACTACGCGATATCGATAAGCGACCATTCATTCTCCGAAAACCTAATACAACTCAACATGGTCGAATTCGATGCCATCTTAGGGATGGATTGGCTATCCCAGAATCATGCATTGGTAGATTGCCGAGATAAGAGTGTGAAACTCCAAGCCCCTGACAAAGAAGAGCTGATATAATATGTCAAGAATAAGGAACGAAAGTCCCTACTTTCTGCTGCCCAAGCATGGACGGCCATGAAGTCAGGAGCAGCAGTTTTCTTGGCTATGATCCATGAAGTAAAAGAAGGAGACGTGCTCAAGATAGAAGACATCCCAGTGGTACAATAGTTCGCAGATGTGTTTCCAGACGACTTACTTGGAAAAGTGTCTGACAGGGAAATTGAGTTCAAAATCAACCTAGTGCCAGGGTCGGCCCCAATCTCCAAGGCACCCTACCGGATGGTACCTGCTGAACTCAAGGAGCTCAAGGATCAACTACAAGAGCTGCTAGACAAAAAACAGATCAGACCCAGTGTGTCACCTTGGGGAGCTCCAGTTTTATCGTCAAGAAGAAGGATGGAACCATGAGATTGTGTATCGACTACAGAGAGTTAAACAAAATACACAATCAAGAATAAGTAATCCAACTTCCAAGAAATTGAAGACCTACTTCGATCAACTCAAGGAGCTACACCTGAGCTCAAGGATCAACTACAAGAGCTGCTAGACAAAAAACAGATCAGACCCAGTGTGTCACCTTGGGGAGCTCCAGTTTTATTCGTCAAGAAGAAGGATGGAACCATGAGATTGTGTATCGACTACAGAGAGTTAAACAAAATCACAATCAAGAATAAGTATCCACTTCCAAGAATTGAAGACCTCTTCGATCAACTCAAGGGAGCTACAACCTTATCCAAGTTAGATTTGAGGTCAGGTTATCACCAGCTAAAGATCAAGGCTGAAGATGTTTCTAAAACAGCATTTAGAACCAGATATGGCCATTACGAATTCACAGTGATGCCATTTGGTCTAACTAATGCACCAGCGGCCTTCATGGACCTCATGAACCGCGTGTTCAAGCCGTTCCTCGACAAATTTGTGGTGGTGTTCATAGATGATATACTCGTGAATTCATCAAGTGAAGAAGACCACAAGGAACACCTCCGAATTACTCTCCAAACCCTGCGAGAGAAACAACTGTACGCAAAATTCAAGAAGTGCGAATTCTGGCTGAAGAGTGTGGCATTCTTAGGCCATATAATCTCCGAAGCAGGCGTATCAGTGGATCCAAAGAAGGTAGAAGCCATCATGGACTGGCCTGCACCTAAGACGATGACAGAAGTTAGAAGCTTCTTGGGATTAGCCGGCTATTATCAAAAGTTCGTAGAAGGCTTCTCTTCAATAGCCTTACCACTCACTAGACTCACCCAGAAGAACTCCAAGTTCAACTGGAACGAAAAATGTGAGACAAGCTTCGAGACTCTGAAGACGAAGCTTGCATCTGCCTCTGTTCTGACGCTACCCGTATGGGACAAAAGCTTCACCATCTACAACGATGCTTCGAAAGAAGGACTAGGGTGTGTACTCATGCAAGATGGCAGAGTAATTGCTTATGCCTCAAGGCAACTGAAGACACATGAACGCAACTACCCAACCCATGATCTAGATCTAGATGCAGTAGTTTTTGCTCTAAAGATTTGGCGACACTATCTCTACGGGGCAAAGTGCGAAGTATTCACCGACCATCAAAGTCTCAAGTGTTAGAGTAGATGCCCAACTAGCCAACTTGTGGCGTGTGGGTTTATAGACTCTTGTATATGACAATCTTTATATATGATATTCGCATTTACTTATGGCATTCTTTACTTTCATTGTGTTGTATGATGATTAACAATTGCGTTGAGTAAAGACCTAGAATGCACTATAGTGTATGTTAGATGTGATAGTGGGTATGACGGCTATCATGAAACACATCTAATAGTCACTGTGTATTCTGAATTAGTTCCTAGTCGATTGGGCCGTCAAAATGAGGATAAGGCCGTCCGAGCTCGAGACTAGTATCTGCAATGCAAAGTACCATGTTTCATTGGTAGGGAACATTGTGATGTTCTGAGCATGCAGATAGAAAGTGACCTGGTGATCTATCGAACTACCCTCGTTCGGACTTTCCAAGTGGTTACCATTTGTCGAGTGGATAAGTCCGAGGTCTTGGTTGTACTGATTAGTCCTCACGACTCGAAACGACATTGAGGCTCTACATGATAGGCGCCTCACTTTGACCCGTTTGTCGACTCACTTGGGGTCATTAGGCGGTGGGATTGGGTGAGGCCCCGATGCATGTAGGAGTCGATGCATCGTTGTCGAGGATTCACCGCTCGCAGACATGCGTGGATATCCTATGCTATCTGAGGGGATAATAGTGTATAAATCTCTGGCCAGAGTACTAGAAGTGTTTTAGGTAAATGGGTTTACCTAGTTACACTCGTGATGTCACTATTCGATCTCTAAGATGTATGCATAGCTATCGGATCTATAGCGACACTCGATTTACCAATGGTCGTTGATCTGATCGGGATATATGGATTGAAAGGACCGTAATGTACGCTAACCACGACCAATTGGTTCTTGCAGGCATTATCAGTGATACCTAAGGGATCATGGGGCGATGTTGCTAGACGCTCTTACCATGATCCGTTGGGCAAGTCCGGAATTGTGATTCCGGAGGCACAATGGTTGTGGGCCCACGGCTAGCTGTATCCCTGAACCATTGAGGGTCACACAAGTACTGGATTCGAGATTCCCGCACGGAAACCGAGCTCGATGTGTTGAGCATGGGAAGAGGATTTTGGGGAGTGCAACTTCCTAAAAGTCAACAGGGGTCAAATCGTGATTTCCCGCTGTTGAGGGGCAAAACGGTCATTTTGCACTGGGGTTCTGAAAAATGGTTTTTCTGATCATAGTATTCAGTTTTGGAAACTGAGTCGATCGGTCCGATCTGATCGGCGATCGGAGTTATGATGAAGTCACGATGATAGGGATGAACCGAATGTTCATACGTTGGACCCGGGCCCGTTGGGCCGGTCCAAGTCTATCACTAGTCTATTTAAATATACTTAGAGGCTTTAATCAAAATACTTGACTCTTGATTACACTTAACCCTAACCCTAAAAGCACACGCCTCCCTCCTCTCCCAAATCGCCGCCGCCGCCGCCCGGAATTTGTTCCGGCCAACTTTTCGAGGAGTTTCCGTCCGCGCTGATCTCGTCAGGCCTTCTTGTTGGGATCCGGATCATGCCTCCCGGCGGGGTAGTGGAAGAACGAAAAACATGACCGGGAGACGATCAATACGATTAAAAACAATAGCAAACTATGACATTCATAGGCTCGCCGGGAGACGGGATCCAGATCCGCCACGGTTCCCCAACAGTGGTATCCGAGCCAAGGCTCGGATGTGATCAATACAATTGCTGCCTTACTGCATCAAATCTCGAATTCCAGATTCAAAAAAAAAAAAAATAATTTGTTGGAAGCCCGCCGGCCGTCGCCTTGGCGGCGGCAACCAGCTACCGCTGCGCGCACATGCGCGCGCAGCATCGCGCGTCGCGCGCGACAAACCAGCTCACAGGCCGCGCTTGGTTGCGCGACGAGGAAGAGACAGCGGCCGGCCAGTGGCGGCCAGCCTTGCGCAAACGTTGCGCAGGTGATGCGCCGCTGTCCGTGCGATGGTCGCGCCTCGTGGCCGCGTGGTGGCCTACGTCTTGTCGCATGATCGCCGCTGTATTTCGCCCATTGATGCGCCACTGGTTGGCGCATCACAGCGCCATTGTGCCGCGCTTGTCGCGGCCAAGCGCGCGGCCTTGTGCTGCGCGCAACATTGTGGCGGCGGCCGCCGCCGTCCGGCGATGTCGTGACGGCTGGTTTGTTTTCTAGGGTTTAGTTCAGGCCTGTCCCATGTAGCCCGTGAAGGTTTCGGGCCGATATTCGATATCGGGCCCATTTTGGTCGATTTTGAAATTTTGAGATTTTTGGGCCTAAAAATTGTTTTTAAGCCCAAATCGATGCAATTAAATTGCAAAATACGATTTTAATTTTGAAATATGATTTTATAAATTAAATCTGATTTTGTTGATTAAAATTTAATTTTATCGACAAAATACGATTTTATTTATAAAATGCGATTTTGTAATTAAAATATGATTTTGCGGATAAATAATTTGATTATTTAAATTTATGCATTTTAATTCGATTAATTGCATGTTTGGGATGATCGATAGCTGTGCCCAATTTGTTAGGTGTATGCGATAGGTTTTGTGTTTTCGGTTTGTAAATATTATTGATTATCATTTTAAGTGGGCCTGTTTGTGGCCCGTTCCCACCCCTTGAAAAATGTATCTCTTATATGTCATGGTATATTTAAATGTAAATTACTAGATTTAGTGGGAGGACGTCCTAAGACGGTGGACAATGACTATCAAGGATATTGAAGACCGAAGATCTGTAAAACCGGAAGCATTGTAATAGGATTGCATTGCATGTTGCATTACCCCTAGGATTGAACCCAGGTCCGTGGCTGGCAACCACGGACCGCATAGCTCTCGCGATCGATCATCCCAATGTTTTTATATATGTGATATATAGTTAGTTGAATCCACATGTTTTAAATTTGATTTAAAATATCTGCATGAGACCAAATTTTCAAAAATAAAATCCCTCGTTTTAAATACGATTTAAAACTTATATCAAGATAAAAGTTTATTCGATAAACTAAGGGAATTTAAATTTGTTTAAATCTCCCTACCTTCCATCAACAATGGGTGTACGTCGATGCTAACCGTATACATGGCCCGGCTCATATTATTGAGGGGGTCATGTAT
>KQ989065.1:2840-30750 GCA_001598015.1 Dorcoceras hygrometricum | reverse complement strand
TGGCTTGAAGTAATGCAGTCTGAGTTTGACTCAATGCATGCTAACCAAGTTTGGACTCTCGTTGATCCTCCCGAAGGAATCGTTCCTATTGGGTGTAAATGGGTGTACAAGAGGAAACTTGGGCCTGATGGTAAGGTAATGACCTACAAGGCGCGACTGGTCGCGAAAGGTTACACTCAAAGGCAAGGTGTTGACTATGATGAAACCTTCTCGTCAGTCGCAATGTTCAAGTCAATTAGAATCTTGTTAGCCATAGCCGCATGGTACGACTATGAGATATGGCAAATGGATGTGAAAACTGCGTTCTTAATGGAAACATTAGGTAAGAGATCTATATGATGCAGCCTGAGGGTTTCACATCTGTTGGAAGCGAGAATAAGGTATGCAAGCTTCAGAGATCGATCTACGGTCTCAAACAAGCATCGCGAAGTTGGAACCTGAGATTCGATGAAACAATTAAGTAATTTGGTTTCATCAAGAATCCCGAGGATCCATGTGTATATAAGAAGGTAGTTAAAAGCGCTGTGACATTCCTCGTACTTTATTTTTATGACATTCTACTCATTGGGAATGATGTAGGAATGTTGCAGTCAACTGAAGTATGGTTGTCTAGTAGATTTTCGATGAAGGACATGGGTGAAACATCCTATATTCTTGGAATACAGATCTATCGGGATAGATCGAAACGGATGCTCGGACTCACCCAAGCTACCTACATCGATACCATACTTAAGAGGTTCTCTATGGAAGAGTCCAAGAGAGGACACCTACCTATGTGCCATGGGGTCACTCTATCTAAGTCTATGTGTCCGAAGACCGATGAGGAGATAGAGAGTATGACACGTGTGCCATATGCCTCGGCAATAGGTAGTATTATGTATGGCATGATCTCGACTAGACCGGATGTCGGATATGCTCTGAGTGTCACGAGCCGCTACCAGGCCAACCCCGGCCAATTGCATTGGAAGGCTGTGAAGGATATTCTTAAGTACTTACGAAGGACTAAGAATATGTTCATGGTCTATGGGGGTGGTGAACTGAAACTGGAAGGCTACACTGATTCTAGATTCCAGTGTGAAGTGGATGATTCGAAGTCAACCTCTGGATTTGTATTCATGCTCAATGGTGGTGCTGTCTCTTGGAAGAGTTCCAAGCAAGACACCATCGCGGATTCAACCACTGAGGCTGAGTACATCGCAGCATCAGCTGCTGCTAAGGAGGCGGTTTGGATAAGGAATTTCATCCAAGAGTTGGGCGTCATTCCTAATGGAGTTGGTCCAGTTCCGGTGTACTGCGACAACACGGGTGCTGTTGCGCAAGCAAAGGAGCCTAGGTCTCACCAACGATCCAAACATATACTGAGGAAATACCACATAATCCGGGATATTGTGGCTAGAGGTGACATAGCAGTTGAGAGAGTCGCCTCTGCGGACAACGTTGCTGATCCACTTACGAAGCCCTTGCCAGGACCCTTGTTTGAAAAACATCGCGAAACAATGGGACTACGTCTGATGAGTAGTTGGCTTTAGGGCAAGTGGGAGATTGTTAGAGTAGATGCCCAACTAGCCAACTTGTGGCGTGTGGGTTTATAGACTCTTGTATATGACAATCTTTATATATGATATTCGCATTTACTTATGGCATTCTTTACTTTCATTGTGTTGTATGATGATTAACAATTGCGTTGAGTAAAGACCTAGAATGCACTATAGTGTATGTTAGATGTGATAGTGGGTATGACGGCTATCATGAAACACATCTAATAGTCACTGTGTATTCTGAATTCGTTCCTAGTCGATTGGGCCGTCAAAATGAGGATAAGGCCGCTCGAGCTCGAGACTAGTATCTACGATGCAAAGTACCATGTTTCATTGGTAGGGAACATTGTGATGTTCTGAGCATGCAGATAGATAGTGACCTGGTGATTTATCGAACTACCCTCGTTCGAACTTTCCAAGTGGTTACCATTTGTCGAGTGGATAAGTTCGAGGTCTTGGTTGTACTGATTAGTCCTCACGACTCGAAACGACATCGAGGCTCTACATGATAGGCGCCTCACTTTGACCCGTTTGCGGACTCACGGATATATGGATTGAAAGGACCGTACTGTACGCTAACCACGACCAACTGGTTCTTGCAGGCACTATCAGTGATACCTAGGGGATCATGGGGCAATGTTGCTAGACGCTCTTACCATGATCCGTTGGGCAAGTCCGGAATTATGATTCCGGAGCCACAATGGTTGTGGGCCCACGACTAGCTGTATCCCTGAACCATTATGGGCCACACAAGTACTGGATTCAAGATTCCCGCACGGAAACCGAGCTCAATGTGTTGAGCATGGGAAGAGGATTTTGGGGAGTGCAACTTCCTAAAAGTCAACAGGGGTCAAATCGTGATTTTCCGCTGTTGAGGGGCAAAACGGTCATTTTGCACTGGGGTTCTGAAAAATGGTTTTTCTGATCATAGTATTCAGTTTTCGAAACTGAGTCGATCGGTCCGATATGATCGGCCGATCCAAGTCTATCACTAGTCTATTTAAATAGACTTAGAGGCTTTAATCAAAATACTTGACTCTTGATTACACTTAACCCTAACCCTAAAAGCACACGCCTCCCTCCTCTCCCAAATTGCCGCCGCCGCCCTCGCCGGAATTTGTTTCGGCCAACTTTTCGAGGAGTTTCCATCCGTGCCGATCTCGTCAGGCCTTATAGTGCAGGCTGACGAAGGAGTCTCCCTTCCGATCGTGGACCTGATTGGCGAATCTACCGCCGCCTACCGTGAAGAGCCGGCGTTCTTGTAATTCCGGTTGGAGCCAGGCACGAGTTGCCAGCAAGGTAATCAACGAAAAAACCCTATGAATGGTTCGTATTGTGTCATTTTTTTGGATTGTATTGAATGTTTCCCGGCCTAATTTTATTCTTCCGCTGCCTCGCCGGGAGACGGGATCCGGATCCGCCACGGTTCCCCAACATCAAGTACATATTCACTCAGAAGGAATTAAATTTGAGACAAAGGAGATGGCTCGAGCTGTTAAAGGACTACGACTTGACAATAAACTACCACCCTGGAAAGGCAAATAAGGTAGCTGATGCGTTAAGTTGGAAGAACATGAACAAGGTGATACTATCTTCAGCCTCAGCCCAACCATGCCTTAGGGAATTGGTCAAGCTAAAGCAAGATCAAGACCCCAGCCTGATGAGGCTGAATCACTCAGAAGGAATTAAATTTGAGACAAAGGAGATGGCTCGAGCTGTTAAAGGACTACGACTTGACAATAAACTACCACCCTGGAAAGGCAAATAAGGTAGCTGATGCGTTAAGTTGGAAGAACATGAACAAGGTGATACTATCTTCAGCCTCAGCCCAACCATGCCTTAGGGAATTGGTCAAGCTAAAGCAAGATCAAGACCCCAGCCTGATGAGGCTGAAAGAACAGATCAAGGAAAGGGAAGCGCCTGAATTCCGAACGGACCAAGATGGGATCCTTTGGATGAAAGGACGACTATGTGTACCCGACGTCGACAACCTCCATCACGAAGTGATGTCTGAAGCACATAATTCCAAATTCTCAATCCACCCGAGAAGTACAAAGATGTACAGAGATTTGAAAGAACACTTCTGGTGGAATGGGATAAAAAGAGATTTTGCTGATTTTGTTGCTAGATGCCACGTATGCCAACAAGTCAAGGCGGAACATCAGAGACCTGGAGGATTGTTACAACCACTGGAAATTCCATAATGGAAGTGGGAAAACATATCCATGGATTTTGTAGTCGGTCTACCGAAGACAAGACTAGGCCACGATGGAATATGGGTAATCGTGGATAGGTTAACAAAATCCGCGCACTTTTTTCCTATCCGAATGAACTACAGCTTGGCTAAGCTAGCTTCATTGTACATGGACAACATCGTCATACTGCATGGAGTTCCAACCAGCATTCTGTCAGATAGGGATCCAAGATTCATATCCCGTTTCTGGAAGAGCTTCCAAGAAGCCATGGGAAGTAAGGTTACTCTCAGTACTGTTTATCATCTGCAGACAGATGGTCAAACTGAGAGGACCATCCAGACCCTAGAAGACATGCTGCGGACATGCACCTTGGACTTCGATGGTAATTGGAGCGAACATCTACCTCTAATAGAGTTCACGTACAACAATAGCTAACACAGCAGTATCGGAATGGCACCATTTGAAGCCCTCTATGGACGGAAATGTCGATCGCCATTGTATTGGGATGAAGTTGGAGAAAAGGCTGTCACAGGACCCGAACTCATCCAAGAGACAGTGCAAAAGGTAGCCATTATAAAAGAGAGACTGAAGGAAGCCCAGAATCGACAGAAAAGTTGGGCAGATTTAAAGAGAAGACCCTTGGCCTTCGAGGTAGGTGAAAAAGTGTATCTCAAGGTTTTCCCAATGAAAGGGATAGTCCGATTCGATAAGGCCGAAAAACTGAATCTCCGGTATGGCGGACCATTCGAAATCTTGGAGAGAATAGGAACACTTGCCTATAGACTGGCCTTACCATCCAGTATGTCAAGGATCCACAATGTCTTCCATGTCTCACAACTGAGGAGGGATATCTCGGATTCTAGTCACATTCTTGATGAAGGGCCACTCCTCGTGGAAGGAAATTTGAACCAAGGACTGAGCTATGAAGAAGTCCCAATTCGAATCGTGGATACAAAGGACCAGGTTCTTAGACGAAGAACAATTCCGTATGTTAAAGTCCAATGGTCCAACCACACCGAACGAGAAGCCACGTGGGAAATGGAAGAGAAGATGCGGAGTCAATATCCCTACCTTTTCGATGATCAAGGTAACCAAAGTTTCGAGGACGAAACTTCTTTTAAGGAGGGAGGGATGTGAAAACCCAAAAAAAAAAATAACAGCTCTCGTCACTGGCTGCTGGCTGCTAACAGATCTCGTCACTGGATGCTGGCTGCCAACAGATCTCGTCACTGGCTGCTGGCTGCCAACAGATCTCGTCACTAGCTGCAAACAGATCTCTCAACAGATCTCGTCATTAGCTGCCAACAGATCTCTCGTCACTGGCTGCCAACAGATCTCGTCACTGGCTGCCAACAGATCTCTCAACAGATACCTCCTGGTCAAACAGATTCCTCCTGGTCAAACTAATTTCCTCCTGGTCAAACAGATTTCTCCCGGTCAGATTTGGTAAGGAAAACTCAACTTTTGCTCACGAATTTCAGCAAGCTCTTCACGCATACAGAGCAGATTGTTGCAACTGTAATTGTCAATTTGGATGGATTAATGGCCAATTAAGAGGCCCAAATCAATGCCTAAACGTTTGCATTCGTAACAGCCATTTTATGGCCATAAAAGCTGGAATTTAAGGACAGCCTTAAATGACAAACCTTTGGACTAATTTTCCACACCTATAAATACCCGACTGTGCCTCAGATTTTCCCACACCAATTCAAAATCCTCAGTAAGAAAAGCAGCAATTCCTCACGCCGAAGTTCTGCAGAACGATAGTTGAAATCCTACGCAAGTCGTGACCCAGCGTCGTACGCGTAAGTGGGCTTTTGCTAAGTAAAACATTCGTTTGATATATGTATATATATATATTATTCGGTTAAATTTTCAGTTTTGAACCTACTGTTCGAGCACTGTTTCAATTCAGATTTCTGTTGGTTCAAGCTCTGTTTTTCGCTGATTTTACTATCGTTATATGGGTCTAGGAATATTCCGCACTCTGAGTTACTTGGTGTAACCACATGGCCTCGACCCCTTAGGGAGTAAAACTTAGGGACTGATCAGTAAACCATAGACACGAAGTAATTATCAGTGCTATCTGTCATGCTTTCTGTTATGCTCTGTTACGCTCTGTTATGCTCTGTTATGAGATCTGTTATTCAGTATATGTAGATGAATATTTGTTATGCTCGAATGGTATCCCCCAATTGCTGAGTGTTTCCCCAAACACTCACCCCTTACATCTCCACCCAGATAAGAATGAAGAGCAGGTAGAAGAAGAGGAACAAGAGCAGTTCTGGGGCTGGTGAAGATTCAGTTTCTGTTGATGTAATTATTTATTTTGTTCGCTTCCGCAAATTTCTCTGATTTTCCGATGTAAAAATAATACATATTTTTGGTTATTTAATAGACTGGTTTGAGCTATGCTATGAGGCTTAATGGTTTATAATTTTTAATTGTTTAATATTGCCGATGTCATGAGTCTCGGTCTCGAGACGTGACACCTATAACCGGATCAAAAGGATGAACTTGAATTCTAAAGATTAAGGCTTGATTACGTTGATTAAATAATTGAAGAGCTTGAATTATCCCAATCAATTGCTCTTAAACTAAAAATTTTCAAAAATAAAATTCTCTTCAAATAATGACTATATCAATATATGAGGGGGATAAATTTGATGGGAGAAACGATTTTAATCTGCGGAGAGAAAAAGATGATCGCCCATCTAGGAAATTTCGGGATGGATGATGCTCGAAAAGAAGAATCAAAGATGCCATAAACCGAGTATAAACGCAACATCTTAAAGAAAGCAAGAAAAATACTTGTTCTTAGTTTAAGTGATCAAATTCTGATAGGATCTACAAGAACAATGATCCTATGGATATAAGATGGATGAGGACAAGACAATTGATAAGAACATCGGTGAATTTATTAAGTTCCTCTCGGACCTTGTTGTGATCTTAATCACAACATGAAAACAGACACTGATCTCGTGAAGCTCAAAGGTAATGGATTATATATTCAATTTATCAAGTAATTGTGATACATGAATATTCAGTAACTGCCCAGGGTTATCCTTCTAACCTCTAGCTAAGCTAGATGAACTGACTACGTTTAACTAACTCCCTGCCTCTCTCTTACCTGCCTTCCCTCTATTTATTCTAGTGCTCTCCTCTCACTTGTGCCCTGGGCCTTCTACTGTATACATGTGTTATAGTGGACCTGGGCCTATCTACATGTTCACACATAATTTCCCTATCAACACCCTCCATTAAAAGCAGTCTTATCCTCAAGGCTGGTTTGTGGAAATTGTGACGCGAAGTCAGCAGCATCCTCCCAAGTTGCCTCTTCAATTGGTTTGTCCTTCCATTGCACGAGTACCTATGGGACCATCACCCTAGGTTGCTTCTTATGCCTCCGGGCTAACACTCTAATTGGTTCATAGTTGAATGTCAGGTCCTGTTCCAACCCCAGTGGTAAGTCCTGTGTTTGACTATTCTTGCCCACAGCTTTCTTGAGTTGAGATGCGTGGAATATCGGATGGATGCGCGATCCTGCTGGGAGTTGTAGCTTATAAGCAACATTCCCCACTTTTTGAACCATGACGTACGGACCATAATATCTTGGAGCTAATTTCTGAAAAATCCTGGAGCAGACGAGCTGTTGCCTATGGGGCCTCAACTTGAGGAACACCCTGTCTCCCACTTGAAATGCAATATCTCGTCGGTGAGCATTAGCATACTTAGTCATCCGTTGTTGTGCCCGCTCTAGGTTATACTTGAGCTGTCGCAGAACCTCATCTCTATCTGTTGGATCCGTGTTTACAGATCAGAATCTTAATTTTGATTGACACAAACTGTTGATATTTTATTAACGATTTAACTTATGTGCACATCAAACCAGATCGAAAGTGAGCTGGTACAGAGATAGAAGTGAGCTGGATGAAGAGATATGTAGCAGCTCAGTAGCGAGCCGGAACAAAGCACTGTAGCAGATCGAACCAAGAGCAGATTAAGAGGATTTCCAAGCTAGAACAGTGAGGGGACACCCAAGCTGGTCTAGTAAAGGATATCCAAGCTGGTACAGTGAGGGGACGCCCGAGATGGTCCAGCAGAGGATAACCAGATCGCAGAGGACACCCAAGCTGGTTCACCAGCTTAGAGCAAGAGAAGGTTCAGATCAGCATTAAAGTGCATAACAACATAAGAAAGAGCTGAGTTACGAAGTGCAGATAGTATATGCTACAGCAGAATGGTTCTGTGAAGAAGACGATGAACAATGTTCAAGTGCAGCATAGCAGAACAGTGTAGCGAAGAAATGAAGAGACCAGCTGGTGAGATCAGTTTAGTGACCAGCCCATAGTTTAGCAACCAGCTCAGAGAACAGAGACCAGCTCAAAGCAAAGCAGTTTGAACTCAAATATTTGTGAAGATTAATTAACGTTGTTCAAACTGATTTGCTGCGTCCTGTTCACATCAGGTACAGATTCACAGAGCTCAATTTCAGCAAAGGGTGCAGCACATTAAATGAAGAGAGTTCAGAGTCCACAAAGCCTGCAATTGCATTAAATGACAAAGGACGCAAGGTACAACATTGTCAGAACTTTTCAGAAGCCTTTTCAACGGCTAGTAACTTGTGTCCAACGGATAGAATTGCACAAGAGGCTATAAATATCAGAAGACGATAAACAGCAGAGGGTGTGCACAAGCCGAGAGCTTCAATGAGTAATCATATTTGACTGCACAAGCCAGGGAAGACAATGAGTTATCAGCTTTGAAGAATAATTTTTCAGTGTGTGAGAATACGTTTGAGAGTGAGCATACACTGTAAATTCTCACACACATATTCACTCACGGTTTCGAGAGAGAGCTGTATAGAATAGTGAGTGAATCACAAACAAACCAACTTTCTATCAGTCTTTGAACAGAGATGTTAAACAAGTTCATTGTAGCCTTTCTCACATAGGCGTAAAAGAACTGAGTTAGACACGTGCAGCTTGCGGGCTGGTGTGCAGTGGTGTTTCTAGGAGTTCTTGCGGCTGCTGGTCGTAGGAGCAGGTTGTAGCGAAGGGTCGCTGCAATCAAAGTCTTCCAGTGGAATCCTTACCGATTGCGGAAGAAGGGGAGACGTAGGAGATTCAGCTCCGAACTTCCATAAACAATTCTGTTTGTGTCATTTACAGCTTTACACATTCACACACACATCTGCATACATTTTTTAAAACCTTTTTACTTAGCTTTCAATTTACAGAGGGTCGTTCAAGTTTATTTCCGCATGATTTATATCATACCTGATCTATTTCTCGGTGCTCAAAATCTTTCAAGAACATGAGCTATTAGAGCTCGAGATTTAACAGATCAGATCGTGCGACCATCTTAGGCACGATAAGGTTGCTGGTTGCGTGCTGCTTTTCTTTCAAACCATATTTTAAAATGTATGCAACTTGAGGGTTCGGTGTCTTTGGCTATGTGAGAGCCGACGTGAGTTGTGGCAGAGCTCATGAACACACCCCCGGTTTTTTGATGCCAACACTATCCAACAACTCATGGCCTAACGCTGCCACTTTTGATTCTGCCGGTAAGAACCTTGTAATCACTGGTGGCTTATGCCCATAAATTGCTTCAGAAGGAGTTATGCCTGCTGCCATCTGGTAAGCTGTATTGTACCAATACTCAGCCCAATGTACCCAAGTGCTCCAAGCTCGAGGTTGATCAGACGCAAAACAACGCTGATAAGTCTCTACAACGGTTCAGAACCTCAGTTTGCTCGTCGGACTCAGGATGGTCCACTGAACTCATAGTAAGTTTGGTGCCTTGCAATCGAAAAATCTCGTTCCAGAAGGCACTCATAAAAATGGGATCCCAGTCACTGACTATTGATCTTGGAACCCCATGGAGGCGCACAAATTTCTTGAAAAATTTGTCTGCCACACTCTGGGCCGTGTAAGGATGCTTCAATAGAATGAAATGGCTGTACTTGGATAGCCGGTCCAGTATCACAAATAGTACCCAATCCACTATCACAAATAGTACCTCAAACCCTCGTGACCTGGGTAATCCCTAAATGAAATCCATAGAAATGTCTTCCCATATCTGTTCAGGAACTGCCAATGGTTGTAACAGCCCGACGAGTTTCATAGCTTGATATTCGTGCCTTTGGAAAACTAGACATTCGGACACGAATTTGTAAACTACCCTCTTCATCCCCCTCCAAAATAAACTGTTAGTGATACGCTTTAATGTGCGGAACGCACTAGAATGTCCCCCTTCCGCTGAGATGTGAAATTCCTCCATGATCTGATCCGTCAATTTTGATTCTAAAGGTAGCACTAGTTTACCCTTGTACAGCAGTGTTCCATGCGAAGTATACGAGGAATCTGTCAGTTTTCCCTTATTCAACTTTGAAATGATCGCGTTCAATACAGGGTCCAGCTTCACTGCCTCCTTAATCTCTTCAATGCCTTCCCACTGAGGTATGGATATGCTATTAAGATTAGTTTCCACACGTCTGGATAATGCATCAGCTGCATTATTGAGAGCCCCAGCCTTGTATTTGATCTGAAACTCATACCCCATGAGCTTGGACAGCCACTGCTGCTGATCGGGGGTCGTTATCCTTTGGTGCAACAACTCCTTAAGCGCTTTGTGGTCAGTCAAAACCACAAATTTCTGACCTATCAGGTAAGGTCTCCAATGATGAACTGCCAATGCCAAAGCCATTAGCTCCTTTTCATAGGTTGATTTGCTTAGTGCCCTAGAGCCTTGCTGTAAAAAACAATGGGTCGGCCCCCTTGGGCAAGGACAACCCCAATACCACGCCCCGATGCGTCACATTAAACTTCGAAATCCTCATCAAAATTTGGGAGCTTCAACACTGGAGCTGTCGTGAGTCTTATTTGAGCTCTTCAAACGCCTTGTCTGCCTCAAGGCTCCACCTAAAGCAGCCCTTTTTTAGTAAAGCTGTGAGGGGCTTGGCAATCTTGCCATACTCACGGATGAATTTTATATAATACCCTGACAGTACCAGAAATTTCCGGAGCCCTCTGATGTCACTTGGGGTCGGCCACGCTTCCACACTGTGCACTTTATTTTTGTCCACTGCCACGCCTGCCCCCGATATTACATGGTCCAGATACTCAATCTCTGTTAACCCAAAACAACATTTCTTTTCATTCACAAACAACTGGTGTCTCGGAGAATCTCTAGTACTATATGTAGGTGCTTTACGTGCTCCCTCAAGCTTCTGCTGAAGATTAAATTGTCTCGGTTTTCGCAACATCCCCTGGCCTGACCCTTATTTGATGGTATCCCGACCTTAGGTCCAGTTTGGAGAACCACGTGGATCCATGCAGCTCACTAATATTTCTTCCACAACTGGTATTGGGTACTTATCGGATACTGTGGCCTCATTCAGAGCATGATAATCCACACAAAACCTCTAGCTCCCGTCCTTTTTCTTTACCAAGATGACTGGACTCAAATAGGGGCTGTTGCTTGGTTGTATGATGCCAGCCGATAACATCTCCGTTACTAGCTTCACAATATCATTTTTCTGACGGTGTGCATAACGGTATGGTCGAACCTACACAGGCCCATGACCTTCCTTGATTTTGATCACGTGGTTCTAAGTTCTTCCCGACGGTGACCGTGTGGCTTGTCGGAAACGATTCCGTACTTTTTTAATACTTCTTGTAATTCACTGGGATATGCCCTTGTTACATTCAACCCGACCCCTTGGTTGATCCTATCAATAGTGAATAAGGTTGCTGAGAATTCAATTTTTGTGACTTTGCATATCGATTGAGCGACACCATGGATCGTTGTAGCGTTGGGTCCCCATTGAGTTCAATCTATTGTCCCCCTTAACTAATTCTCATCCTCATTTTATTCCAATCTAACATTACTTCTTCCAGCATCCTTAACCAGTCCACCCCGAGTATCACATCTACGCCCCCAACTCGAATAGGTGTCCAGTGATATTCACAGTATACGTTCCCAGTTCCACCCGTAACTTGCGGCATAGACCTTGACATCGAACCCTGCCCCCATCCCTGAGGTATACACCAAAATGCACTGATTCATCAATCTCGAAGCCTAATTTCTCCATTAGCATACGTGAAACAAAGTTATGGCTGGCTCCGCTATCCACCATGACCACCACTTCCTCACCCTTAATTTTCCCTCTCAATTTCAGCGTTTGTGGTTGTCTCATTCCACTAATTGAAAAGAGAGGAAGTTCTAATGTACCGTAATCCTTGACGTCTTCCTCAGCTTCGTCCACTCCCTCAACTATCTCTACTGTTTCCGCTTCTTCCCCTAGTTCATCCTCAAGTAGTGCAACTTGTATGAGCTCACATTTGTGCATCAGGAAGTATGCTTCCCCGCACCTGAAGCATAATCCCTTTTCCTTTCGCCTTTGGTACTCTTGTTGTGATACTATCCTGCCCTCCCGTTTTACTTCACTTCGTTGTTGGGAGTGTCCCAGCACGTTTCCCCCTCCGTTTGGTCTAATACCATCAAGAGGTGGAGTATTAGTTGTCCTGCAATCGAGATTATAGCCTTATTGCTCCCGTCGGGTGGTCATATTTGTAATCGGACTAGGTAGGCCCCTCTCCAAGCCAAATCCCTCAGCCCTGTCACGAGGCCCACCATATGAGCCCGACCGATAGTTACCAGTGGAGTTCATTGGTGAATGCCCTGCACGATAGTGTCCTGAGTACCCAAATATTTTCTCATCTATTGCTCTTGCCAAATCCATAGCTCTCATGATAGTTCGAGGCTCATGGATCCCAATCCGTTTGCTGATATCCTCGCGAAACCCGCTCAAAAAGTACACAAGGCACTGATCCTCCGATAAATCACCCACCTGAGCCAACAGTACTTAAAATTGCTCGATGTAGGAGTCCAATGCCTAACCAACTTGTTTCAACGAGGCTAGCAGGAAAAATGGATTCGATTGCATCCTTCCTCCATATCGCTTAATTAACTCTTCTGCAAATCTTCCCGAGCTAATATCCAGTATTTTTTTATCGTAGCCATTGGAACCAATGGTACGACGATCCATCCATGTGTATATGCGCCAGTCGTGTATGGTGCCCCATCGGTGTATCATGCAGCTCGAAATACTGCTCTGCCTTCCCGAGCCAGCCCCTCGGGTCAACACCGTCAAAGCCTGGAATCTCCACCCTCTTTAGTGCATGTCACAGCTCTTCCTCTCCGCTTGGTTTAGACTCCCTATTCTATCCTCTGGTTTCCTCCTCCTCCTACAAGTGCTCGCCGTGAACTCCGCCTCCCCTCGGGTACCCTTTCATGTTGTTGATCCACTGTTCTATCTTCATTTGGTTGGCCTCCATATTTACTTGTGATTCTGCCATACTCGCCAATGCATTGGTTAAACTCCCCATATGCTCCTGAATTTCATCCACGTTACCTGCACCGCACTCAGAACCTTCTCTAGGACCTCCAATTTGGACTCCGATCGCGTCGTGGCCATACTTCCTGGCAGCAACGATCTGGCAAGTCAGACCAATTGTTGTGATCTTAATCACAACGTGAAAACAAACACTGAACTCGTGAAGCTCAAAGTAATGGATTGTATATTCAATTGCTCAAGTAATTGTGATACAGGAATATTCAGTAACTGCCCAGGGTTACCCCTGTAACCTCTAGCTAAGCTAGATGAACTGACTACGTTTAACTAACTCCCTGCCTATCTCTTACCTGCCTTCCCTCTTTTATTCTACTGCTCTCCTCTCACTTGGGCCCTGGGCCTTCTACTGTATACATGTGTTATATGGGCCTGAGCCTATCTACATGTTCACGCATAATTTCCCTATCAGACCTAGAAAAGATAGAAGTCTACATTGAAGAAGACCAAGCTATATTTCTTCTGAATTCCTTGCCGAAGGTGTACGATCAATTGAGGGACACACTTAAGTATGGGAGAGACACTATGACCATTGAAGAAGTAATGGGCGATGCATATTCGAAGGAATTAGACCTGAGAGCTGCAGGGAAACACCAAAAACCTGCTGGTGAAGGGTTGAATGTTAAGTGGAAGGACAGTTGAAAGAAAGGAGCATGGAAACAAAGGGAGAAATCGGTCCAGATCCAAATAAAGAACAAGGAAAAACTTGATAGACTTGTAAAAATAAAGGACATTTTAGAAACAGTCCTCGAAGAAATCCAATCAAGACACTGACACAAATCCAGTAAGTGATTCAGCAAATTTCTAGAGGGGTATGTAGTAGCAGTATCTATCACTGATTCATAGGATGATTGGATGGACTCCGGTTGCACATATCATATGTCCCTAGAATAGAGTGGTTCTATGATTTAAGGAGGTGGAATCAGGATAAGTCTTGATGGGAAACAATAAATCATGTAAACGTGGTATCACTTAAGGTGATCCGTGATGTTAAGTTCATCCCTGACACCTAAAGAGAAATCTGATCTCTTTGAGCACTCTGGATCAAAGGGAGTTCTGCTACTAGGCCACCAGAAGGTGTACTAAAGGTTACAAAAGGATCTCTCATGGCTATGAAACGAATCTTGAAGCAAGGAAACACCATTGTAGACAGGAGCTTAGTGTTCTACACCATTGTAGAAAAAGCTTATGTAGCCGCACACTCCAAGGATGAGATTGAGTTATGGCACAGAAGACTCACCATATGAGCCTCAAAGGACTTCATGAACTTAGCAATAAGGGCCTCTCGGACTCAAAACAGATCATTGATCTGGAATTGTGCAAGAACTGTATCATAGGAAAGGCTCATTGGATTAAATTCAATACAGCACTCTACAAGACCAAATCAACACTTGATTACATACATTCCGGCTCATAGGATTAAATTCAATACAGCACTCTACAAGACCAAATCAACACTTGATTACATACATTCCGACCTGTGGGCCTAACTGAAGGTACCTCTTTCACTTTATATGTATATTTCCTTATGTTGATTGATGATTATTCTAGGAAAGTGGTGTGGATCTATTTTCTGAAAACAAAAGATGAGGCATTTAACAAGTTTGTTGAATGGACAACCTTAATTGAAAATCAAACAGAGAAGAAATTAAAGAGGTTAAGAGCTGATTATGGGTTGGAATTATGTAATCAAGAGTTTGACAGCTACTGTGTAAAATCTGGAATAACTAGACATAAGACTTGCACAGGGACACTACAGCAGAATGGCCTAGCTGAACGCATGAATAGAACCATTATGGATAAAGTTAGATGCATGCTAAGTGAGAGTGGACTGGCCAACAAGATCTGCGCAGAATCTGCATCCACATCTTTCAGTCTTATAAATAGATCACCATCCTTTTGTTGGCGCAGCGGCGGATCCGGATCCCGCTCCCGGGGCGCAGCGGAAGATTTAAAAATTTTGGAGCTCGGGAACGGTCAATACACCTGTAAAACAATTCATAAACATACATAGGATGTTTAGAATGGTACCTTGCTGGCGTCTGGCTCCGACCAATTTCACGAGGAAATCGACACTTCAACGGTTGGCGGTTTTGGCCTCCTAATACGGTCCACGACCGGAATCCCAATTCCTTCGCCGGTCTGCACTAGAAAACTCGACGAAGATTTCACGGATGGAATCTCCTCGCCGGAACGGTCGGAACGAGATTTCCGACGGCGGCGGCGGCGGGGAGGAGAGGAGAGGAGAGGAAGAATAAGCTGAGGAGCTTTTTGGTGTGTTTCAAATGAATACCTCAGGGCCTCTATTTATAGATTTTCCATGGGCTTGAACCAGCTTAATGGGCTTGGGTCGGGCCCAGGCCCAAGGTGAACATTGGTTTCAAGTCCATCATTGTGGCTCCATCATAATCCCGATCGACGATCAGATCGGACCGATCTACACAGTTTACAAAACTGAGCATTATGATGTGAAAACAATTTTTCGGACCACCTAATCCAAAATAGCAGTTTGGCCCCTGTAAGCTTTAAGGATAGTCAAACTAGTCCAAACTTAGGGAAATTGCATTTTGACCCTATTTAATTTTAGGAAGTCGCACTTCCATCCTTCCTCCTACTATACTCAACAAATTGAGCTTAATTTCCGTATGGGAATTGAGAAACCAGTACTTGTGTGACCCTCAATGATTCAGGTATATAGCTAGCCGTGTGCTCACAACATTTGTGACTCCGAAACCACATTTTCGGACTAACCCATCGGATCATGGTAAAGCGTCTAGCAACATCGCCCCATGATCCCCTAGGTATCACTGATAGTGCCTGCAAGAACCAGTCGGTCATGGTTAGCGTACAGTACGGTCCTTTCAACACAAATATCCCGATCAGATCAACGACCATTGGTAAATCTAGAGTCGCTAGAGATCCAACAACCATGCATACATCTTGGAGATCAAATAGTGACATCGCATGTGTTACTAGGTAAACCCATTTACCTAAAACACATCTAGTACTCTGGCCAGAGTTTTGTCATACTATTATCTCCTCAGATAGCATAGGATATCCATGAACAATGGCGAGCGGTGAATCCTCGACAACGAAGCATCGAATCCTAGATGCATCGGGATCTCACCCAACCCCGCCACCTGATGACCCCAACTGAGTCGGTAAACGGGTCAAAGTGAGGCACCTATCATGTAGAGTCTCAATGACGTTTCGAGTAATAAGGGCTAATCTGTACAACCAAAACCTCGAACTTAATCCACTCGACAAATGGTAACCACTTGGAAAGTCCGAACGAGGGTAGTTCGATAGATCACCATGTCACTATCCATCTGCATGCTCAGAACATCACAATGTTCCCTACCAATGAAACGTGATACTTCACATCGCAGATGCTAGTCTCAAACTCGGGCGGCCTTATCCTCATTTTGACGGCCCAATCGACTAGGAACGAGTTTAGAATACACAGTGACTATTAGATGTGTTTCATGATAGCCATCATATCCACTATCACATCTAACATACACTATGGTGCATTCCAGGTCTTTATCCAACACAATTGTTAACATTATAAAATAATGACGATAAAGAATGCCATAAAAGATGATCAAGTTGGCCAGAACCACATTCTCGCCAAACTTAATCGCACAATCAAAGACAATCTCTTGGGAAAACAAGCCCGCACCGGCAGGAGTGGCAATCGACATCACGCAAAGAGGTAGTACACAAACCGTACTCACTAATGAATGCTTCAGATAAAAACGAATGGGATGCTCCAGTTTCAAATAATATACATGCAGGAAAATCAAAAATGGTACAGGTACCTGCAATCACTCCTCCGGGCGCGTCTTTTGCTTGTTCCCTTGTCATGGCGTTCACCTGTGCCTGCTGGGGCCCGGAGAAATGGGGCTGGGAAAACCCTCCAAAGCGAGACGGACCAGGCTACTAAAACGATCCCCTAGGCTGGGATCCACCCACTCGCTGCGACTGCACAGAGAAAGACCTGCCTCGGGATGATCCACCAGAACGACCCTGTGGTGGAGAAGCAGTATGCTGAGTACCGACCAACGGACACACTCTAGCAAAGTGTCCAAACTGTCCGCAGAGGTTGCAAACACCTTGAACCCTGACACATTGCGTTGATGAATGTTTTCCTCCACACTGATATAGAAAGCAGTTCCAGGGCTACCGCTGCTGGAACTACCAGAGCCCGACGAGCTAGAACCCGACCTCCTATTAAAATTTCTGCCTCGAGGCCAAAACCTGTGACTACCAGACTGTTGGGATGCCTGAGAGGACTGTTGGGACGCCTGAGCATGTTGAGAAGAATGCTCCTCTCGAGACTCGGGGAACACCTTGTGTAGCCTGCGGTCGAACCCGAGACCGCCGGTTCAATAAACCCTGCTCGATATCAATAGCCTTGTCCACCGCGTCTACGTACGTAGTAGGTGAACTTGCCAACACCAAAGAATAAATATTTCCATTCAACTCTTCCAGAAATTGAGCCATCTCACGTCCAGAAACATGAGGGACGTATGCCAAAAGAGAAAAAAACTGCCTCGCATACTCTGCCACTCTCATGTACCCGTGGACCAAGTTGTCAAACTCATGCTCCTTGTTGTTCATATACGACTCGGGACGTATTCCTGCCAGAACGCATCACAGAAACTGTTCCAAGATGCTTCTGCTCCCATCTATGTCATAGCTCGTGAGGTACCTCTCCACCAACGCTGTGCATTGCTCCTCAGCTGGAACGTAGCTAAACTCAGTTTACACGCATCGTCATAGTGAACTCTCTCAAACAGACCTTCAATGTGTTCTAACCAAGCCTCTGCATCATCACTAGTCTCCATTCGTAGAACGTCTGAGGATTCATCCTCTGAAACCTTGCCATAACCAATTCCATCTCGTTGACACGATACGCCAATACATCAACTTTGTCATCAACCTGCCTCGCCCGCCTGCGAACAGGGATACTAGTCTGACCTGAATCGTCCTCTATGTTTTGAGCCCCAGACTCTACCGGAATCTGCCTCCTCTCCCTACCTCTACCTGTAGGCAACATATACGGAAATACTAGGGCGTTAAGATCAAACAACAGATAAGAAACGTAGTCAAGCACATGCAAAAAAGCAGATACAGTGCCTAGACTCAAGTGAACTTGCAAAAAAAATTGAGCTATACCATTTTAAGCTCTGATACCAAAATGTCAGGACCAGTGCTCTAAATCAAAGTTTAAGTACGCAATTAACCTCAATACATGGAAGCTTAAAAAGTGGATCAAATTTTTATTTTCGGCCTGACTGAAATTAATACTTAAAAATACGCGAACACTCAAAATACAGGTTTCATTCTAATAGTAGTACCAAATACGAGCTTCAGAAAGTAGCCAACATCAATAAGTATCCCAAATCAACACAATACACGAATTCTGAAATACAATAGCAGCTCGGGGCATTTGCCGGCACAATCTCAATGAACCTATATATATAAATATATAGCTGGGACACTCTAACCGTCTCTCGGGGAACCACTAGCTGACGCACCTCCTGGGCCAGCTGAAGAACCTTGGAAACCTGAATGACACACAAACAACCAAACAACGGCGGAGGGACAGGGGTCAAACCCCAGTATGTAGAGCAACATAAAACAACAAGTAGACAACAAGACATAAATAATATGTGATGCATGAAGACAGGAGGAACAAAGGAGTTTGAAAAGATAACTCAACAACTGGTGATCAAACATATGCGATCCACGCAGCTCAATGAAACGGCTAACCAGCTGGAGACACGAACATATGAGATCACAGAGCTCAAGGAAACAACTCTGCTAGAACCAACAACGCAGTGGCCACAGGAATGTGAGAGCGTGGTTGCTATCCACTCGTCTCAACACGCAGTACCCCAATCAAGAATAGAATTCTCAACCCGCTGGTGCCCATAAACTCATGAGAGCGTGGTAGCTTTCCACTTGTGTCACGCCCTGAGATCGAGACTCATGACATCGGCAATATTAAAAAATTATAAAATTGTGAAATATTAAGCCATCATAGCATAGCTCAAACCAGTATAAAAATAATCGAAAGGTAATCGTTTTTACATCTGAAAATCGAAGTCTGAATAACAGAGTGCGGAAAAAAAAATTAAATAAATTACATTAATAAAATCTGAATCTTCACCAGCCCCAGAACAGCTCTTGTTCCTCTTCTTCAACCTGTTCTTCGTTCTTATCTGGATGGAGAAGTAAGGGGTGAGTGTTTGGGAAAATACTCAGCACAGAGTGCGGAATATTCCGTAGACCCATATTACGACAGAAATGTGCAAACAGAGTTTGAACGAACATAAATTTGAATTGAAACAGTGCTCGAACAGTAGGTTCAAAGCTGAATTTTTAACAGAAATATATATATATATATATATATATATATATCAAGCGAATATAATTACTTAGCAAAAGCCCACTTACCAATTCTGAAATTTGAATGAAATCTGGAGTTTGGGTGGTGCAAGGTGTGAAATCTGCTGGAGTTGTGCAGGTCTTCAACTACGAAGTCTGACAGAATTTTCTGCAGGATTTTTGTGTGAGGAATTGCTGCTTTTCTTACTGAGCAGCTTTGAAAGTGTGTGAAAAATTCTGAGGCTACAGTCGTGTGTTTATAGGTGTTGAGGAGGGTAAATCCAGGGTCTGTCATTTAAGGCCATAAATCCCTGATTTCATGACCATTAAATGGCTGTTACAAAATCATCAACGTAGGCATTGATTTGGGTGAGTAAATCGGCCATTAATCCTCCTAAATTGACAGTTATAATGGTGAAATACGCTCTGTACGCGTGAATAAACTGCTGGAATTCGTGGGCAAAAGTTGAGTTTTTTTTTCCTTACCAAATCTGTTTGACCAGGAGGAAATCTGTTTGACCAGAACAAATCTGTTTGACCGACCCGAGTTTTTTTTTTCTGGGTTTTCACAACTTGTCTCATAGAGGCAACAACCAGAACAACAGAGAGGAGAGGAGCACGGTAGCTAGCCAGTCATCCTCAAGTAACCCAACCGAGAGCTTCCAGGTAATAACAGATCAATAACAGCACAACGGCTAACAAGAGATACGAGCTCAACATGAAATGCAGGTATGCAGGAATAAGACTTGCATTAAATAACAACGAAACACAAGCAAGCAACGGCAGAACACAATAAACATACTCACTGCCCAGCATATCAGCACGCATACAATTTGATAGGATCGATTTACCCTTTGTTAGTGTATACAGAGGTTATTTAGTCAATAACAGCACTTAGAGGGAATAACCAGATTGCGTAAAGGACGCTGGATCCAGCTAGACGCTGAAATCAGATTGCGATGACTAAGCTGGTTCTAGCTGAATGCTGAAACCGGATCGCTTTTGTATGTGACCAGCTCGACGCTAAACCAGCGCAGTGCAAGAGCTTGGTTCTAGCTGGTTGTTGAAACCAGCTCTAAGAAAGAACAAGCGATCTGATTATTTATTACTTGAGCTGTAATAGCTTAGTGTTCTTGAATACTTGTGTACCGAGATACAGATTGAGTAATGAATTTAAATCATGCAGAAATAACGCAAACTGCACTCTTAAATTCGAAAGCCTTTAAAAAATTTTAAACAAAATTATAAATATGCAGTGTGTATGAATGAATGCAATAAAGCAGTAAAGAAATACGCTGATTTGTTTATGGAAGTTCGGAGAAAACTCTCCTACGTCTCCCCTTCTTCCGCAATCGGGAAGGATTCCACTAGAAGGCTTTGATTGCAGCGTCCCTACGCTACAACCCACTCCGACGACCCTCGGTCACAGGAACTCCAAGCCACACCACTGCACATAAGCCCGCAAGCTGTGTGTCTAACAACACTTCTTTTACGCCTCAGTGAGAAAGGCTACACACACTTCTTTTACGTCTCGGTGCGAAAGGAAACCCACACTTCTTTAACGTCTTAGTGCAAAAGACAACTAGACTTGTTTATGTCTCTGTCCAAAGACTACAATGGAAGTCATTTGATTTGATTCACTCAGCTAATCTAATCAGCTCTCTCAAGGAATACGTGAGTGAATCGTGTGTGAGATTTACAGTATACGCTCAATCTCTTATGTGTTAAATCTCACGCACTGGGAAGTGCTCCTGTGCGAGCTGGTTTTTCATTGTCTTCCCAGGTTCAGTGTTGTGTGTTCTTCTGAAGTTTACATTTTGGTTCGCACAACACTGTTTTGACTTCGATCTTCTAAGCACTGTCTTCATTCAGATGCTTGTGCTCTGATTTATAGGCTGTCGTGAATTTGTCCGTTGGACACAAAGTAGTAGACGTTGAATGGTCCTCTGACACTGTTGTACTTTGCGTCCTTTGTCAATAAATGCATCGCAGGCTTTTCTTTACTTTAATCGCGTGAGCACTATTCTGAGAAGACCATACAGGCAAGTCGATTTGAATACTGAACAGTATTTGTCGTTTAGCGTTGTATTCAAATTGCCTTGCTCGTAGATTTGATAGCATCTGTTGTGCTATCTGAGCTGGTTTGAATTTAACCAGCTTGCCAGCTTATTCATCATTCTGGTCTGCACTGAGCTGGTCTTGTTCGAGCTGGTTGCTTCTTCAAGCCGTTCAAAGCTCTCTTCTTCTCCTCTCGTTTTCAACCGCTCTTGAGCTGATCTTCATCATCTTCAGAGCTTCGAGTTTCTCTATCTAGCAAATTTCATGACTTTTCTAGATAGAGTCCCTTCTTCTTGGATCAGCTCTTGATCAGCTTGTCCAGCTGATTTGTCCTTAACCAGCTGGTTTCTAATCTGCTCCCTATATCTGAGCAAATTCTTCATTTGAGATGTTCTCCGAGCTGGTCTTCTTGGGTATGCCAGCCTGGTTTTATGAAGACTGACCGAGTGCCCCCAGCATGCAGATTCTTCCTCATCCTCGGAGATCACCTCGAGCCAATCTATCTTCTCATTAGAACAGCTCTCATGTCCTAGTTGACCTCCCAGCTGGTCCTTTAGCTGGTCGTTCAGCGAGGTATATTGTACTTCGCTTGTGATCGGATCTGCACTCGATCACTGCGCTTGTACTCGGATCCGCACTCAATCACCGCTTTTGTACTCTGCACTTGATCTGCGCTTGAGCTGTTCTGAACTTCAACTGTCAGGCCCCGTGCTAATTACTAAACATTAACACATAATAAGCGCATAAACATGGAAGCTTAAAATCAGGGCTTAAAAATTTTTGAAATACGATGGGCCTGAACTTCAAATCATACATTCAAAATATTCAATACTCAAATATGAGTTGACTCAAACTCAAATGCAACAAGTAACAACACAATATCAAATCAAATACAGATCCTCCAATACATGATAACACGGGGCATCCCCCGGTTCAATACATATCATATATAGACTGGGACTCAGGGACGCGGGGATCGACCAGCTGAACTTCCACTCTGCCCAGCTTGGTTACCTGAAGCTCCTGCAAATGGGCAACGCAGATCCAAACAAGACAAAAGCAGGAAACAAGTACGAGGTCAAGCCTCAGTACGAAGAGCTATCAAAGCAGATAAACATGCAACATGCTATAAATCAATGCTATGAATGCATGAGGCTGTCAAAGGAAATCAGTCAACTAGGCCGGTGCAACAACCGACAAATCATATCATGTCGCCTCTATCATGTCGCCTCTATACCACGGTCTATCAACCGGGAAATCATCGGTCCATGATCATCGGGGCCCGTCAGCCCATCACAGCTCGGCGGTAGACACTCGTATCCAGTAGTCACCGCTTCGAAGATAGCGTTGGACTTTTCGGGCACGACCCAACAGTCGACCAGTCACAACGTGGCACCCAATCAGGTTATCAAATCAAATCTGTAAATCAGGCTCAAGATGTATGCATGAATGCCATTCAATATCCATGCTAGATGCATACAATTTATAATACGTGAAGCAAAACATAACTCAATCAATTCCATCATCTAAATTCACGTAAGCCACACAACAGCAGTTCACAACATCGAAAAATAGACATGTTCACGCTCAAGCTGCTAAGGGCTGCTCAAATCATACCTTTCTTCTTCAATTTACCTAACAGAACTCAAAAAGGCACGGTCAGTAACAACTCAAGCTTACTGCCCTTGAAGCTTCCACGGCAAAATCCACTCAAAATTCCAAGAAGCTGAAATCTGCCAAAGATACCTAATATCTTAGCTCAAATCTGCTACAAACATACGTTAACCTACGGCCAGAGCTAGCCTCAAGCTCTAAGCATCCACGCAGGTACTAACCACAAGAAAACAACGCTCAATCAACAAGAAAGCTCACCCAAAAGTTGGAAACGCACGGTGCAACCTACTGCCCGAAACTCAGCAGCTTCGCGCTCTCGTCTCAGCTCAAAACAGCCTCCAAAATTGGTAGGAAAAGAAAGGTATTTTCAAGAGGTTTCCAACGCTACCAAGAACTCGAAAAACGGAGGTCGGAATCAACGGGAAATGGTGATAGAAAGTGACGGTGAACAGTAGCTAAAATCGAGGGTTTCGAGTTTGAGGATAAGAAATATCGGGTCTCGAATGCTCTAAGTGTAAACTCAACACTTGTATTTATCCTCTACTCCAAAAGATCCCCAATAATTCAATCACCGACAGAAATAGATATCTAAAACTTAAAATATCGCAGGACAGATCTCTCGCGCAAAGCTAAGGAAAACAGACCCCTCAATTAACACTAAGGATCAAAACGACGACGTACAGGAACCGGCTTTCAGCGCTTCAACAAAACTCGGGCAAAACAGATTTCAGCGTTCAATTCAACGCATAAAGCTAAACGACATCGTTTCACCCAAAACAGATCCCAGCGTTCGCGTGCAACTTCAAAACGACGGCGTTCTGATCAAATCAGATCTCACGCTAAAACAACAGATCTAAGCGCAACTCAAACAGATCTCAGCGCTTAGCAACGCAAACAAAACGACGCCGTAGCAAGACCAGATCCCTCGCTACCCGCTAAACCAGATGTCAACGCTCCTCGTTGACCAGCACGCTAAAAGCTGCCTACGTCATCAAATCTCACCGCGCAATTACGCGCTCGATACACGAAACCAGATCTCTCGCCAATGAGCGCTATCACGCTCCAGCTTTCTCTAATTCCAACAGAATCCACCAAAACAGTGGCGCGACAGATCTCAAAAACATGTCTCGACCAGGTTTCACTAATTCAAACGTCCAGATTTCACAAAAAAAATCAGATTTCACCAAAATTCGAAATTCCAGAAATCTAAATTCTTAATTCTCGTGACTAATCTAACTCAAAATCCGATTAATCACTAATTAGAAATCTGAATCCTCACATCAACATTCTGCGCTTGAACTCTGCTCTTCATTCTCTACGCTTGATCTTCGTGCTGCTCCTACTCCAAGCCGGTGAACCAGCTTCGTGTTCTCTGCACTTCTGGAAGTAAACTGCTGTACCAACTTGGACGTTCCCTTACTGTTCCAGCTAGATATCTTCGACCAGTCAAGCTCAGGCATCCCCTTACTATTCCAGTTTGGATATCTTTACGTCTACTCCAGTCTTAGCAAGCTGTGCATGTCACGTAGAGCGTTAGTACAATAGAAGCAGATTTTGTGGGAATCAAAACTTAGATTCTGATCTGTTAGAAACAGATGCAACACAATTACATCCATGCTAATCTCAAAGTTGTAAAATAAGCTCACATCCATACCTTACGCAGATCTTGGCACAATAACTCAGCACAGCTTATAGATTAACAGCAGAACACACTCCCATCTCTGCTCGAGACTCTGGAAACAGATCAAGGAAAAAACCACAAGAAAGGGCCTAATCTGAATGGAGCTCAACTCTGCCGGAAAATAGCGGAACCTAGCTCACGCAGTTCCTCAGTGATTTTCTCGGTCCAGCATCCTACCGACTCCAAACTGGTACAAGAACATAGTCCTCGATGAGGGGTTTCCAATCGAGGTATCCTCACTAAAATCTGACCAGTCAAACTCCAGCAATCGGAAGAAGAAGATATCGGGTGAACACTAACCACTAGGGTTTTGTAATATCTGTCGGGGCTCTCAGGAGAGGATAAGGATATGTGTATCTAAAAATTACTAAGTGTTGGTCAACACTTATATATATATACTCACAACTTATTGCTACAGTAAAGTCAAACCATCTCAGACCTCTTCCCTGTACCAGCTTAGGCACACAGACACAGAAACCAGCTCTCACTCCAAACAGACCAGCTCGGAGCATCCAGCACATCTCTAAGCAGGATCCAGCTTGCACAAACACATGAATCCCAGAGCTGATCACCTCTAAGCTGGTGTACCCAAAACTAGATCGCGACAGAACCAAGACCAGCCCACAAATCTTTCCAGCTTAGAGCTATCCTCTCAGACCAGCTCACGCCTAATCTGATCTAAAACAAACTCGAAGGTTACCAACAATATATACCAATTCTCCTAAGATTATTGCTAAACAATTCACAGGATACAATCCAGCTCAGCGCTCAAACTTACTGTCCAGCTCGGGACTAATCTGCCCAACTAGCTCACACCAAAACTGGTCTTAGTTTTGTTAGAGTAGATGCCCAACTAGACAACTTGTGGCGTGTGGGTTTTATAGACGCTTGTACAAACAGTCTTTATATATGATATTCGCATTTACTTATATGGCGTTCTTTACTTTCATTATGTGTGTAATGATTTACAATTGCGTTGAGTAAAGACCTAGAATGCACTGAAGCGTATGTTAGATGTGATAGTGGGTATGACGGCTATCATGAAACACATCTAATAGTCGCTGTGTATTCTGATCATGTTCCTAGTCGATTGGGCCGTCAAAATGAGGATAAGGCCGCCCGAGTTCGAGACTAGTATCTGCGATGCGAAGTACCATGTTTCATTGGTAGGGAATATTGTGATGTTCTGAGCATGCAGATAGATAGTGACCTGGTGATCTATCGAACTACCCTCGTTCGGACTTTCCAAGTGGTTACCATTTGTCGAGTGGATAAGTCCGAGGTCTTGGTTGTACTGATTAGTCCTCACGACTCGAAACGTCATTGAGACTCTACATGATAGGCGTCTCACTTTGACCCGTTTGCTGACTCACTTGGGGTCATAAGGCGTCGGGATTGGGTGAGACCCCGATGCATGTAGGAGTCGATGCATCGTTGTCGAGGATTAACCGCTCGCAGACATGCGTGGATATCCTATGCTATCTGAGGGGATAATAGTGTATAAATCTCTGGCCAGAGTACTAGAAATGTTTTAGGTAAATGTGTTTACCTAGTTACACTCGCGATGTCACTATTCGATCTCCAAGATGTATGCGTAGCTATCGGATCAATAGCGACTCTCGATTTACCAATGGTCGTTGATGTGATCGGGATATATGGATTGAAAGGACCGTACTGTACGCTAACCACGACCAACTTGTTCTTGCAGGCAATATCAGTGATACCTAGGGGATCATGGGGCGATGTTGCTAGATGCTTTACCATGATCCGTTGGGCATGTACGCTAACCACGACCAACTTGTTCTTGCAGGCAATATCAGTGATACCTAGGGGATCATGGGGCGATGTTGCTAGATGCTTTACCATGATCCGTTGGGCAAGTCCGGAATTGTGATTCCGGAGCGGCAATGGTTGTGGGCCCACGGCTAGCTGTATCCCTGAACCATTGAGGGTCACACAAGTACTAGATTCGAGATTCCCGCACGGATACTCAGCTCAATGTGTTGAGCATGAGAAGAGGATTTCGGGAAGTGCGACTTCCTAAAAGTCAACAAGGGTCAAACCGAGGTTTCCCGCTGTTGAGGGGCAAAACGGTCTTTTTGCACTGGGGTTCTGAAAAATGGTTTTTCAGATAATTGTATTCAGTTTCGAAAACTGTGTCGATCGGTGCGATCTGATTGGCGATCGGAGTTACGGTGAAGTCTCGGTGATGGAGATGAAACGAATGTTCATCCGTTGGACCCGGGCCCGTTGGGCCGGATCCAAAACCCATCACCTATTCTATTTAATATGGAATTATGACTAAACCTAAATACAAGTGTTACAACTAAACCTAACCCTAAGTAAAAACCGCCGCCCCTCTCTTCAAATTACCTCACGCCGCCGCCGTGCGCCGCCCGCCGCCGCCGCCGCTTCGCCGGAAATCGTTCCGGCCTAGTTTCTCGAGGAGAATCCGTTCGTGCAGAATTAGTCAGCGCTTCTAGTGCAGGCTGACGAAGGAGTCTCGATTCTGGTCGTGGACCGGATTGGCGATATCTACCGCAGTCTACCGAGAAGAGCCGACGTTATTGTAACTACGGTTGGAGCCAGGCACAAGTGCCAGCAAGGTAGTGGTTTTGAACCCCCTATGTATGTCGATAACTGTTATCAATTTTTTGTGTTGATCGTCTCCCGGCTGTTTATTCTTTGTTCTTCCGCTGCCTCGTCGGGGGGCGGATCCGGATCCCCAACAGTGGTATCAGAGCCAGTGTTTTACGGATCTGATCATACGATTATGCCTTATTGTATATAACGTCTTAAATTTCAGATCGGAAAATGAAAATCGGGAAACAAGTCGCCGGGCCGTCGCCTTGCGCGGCGGCGACCACCACGTCGTGCGCGCGCTATGGCGCGCGCGACACCATCGCGCGCAGGTCGCGCGATGGAGAATCTCACGTCGCGTGCTGGCCGCGCGACTTGTGCATGGTGGCCGGACGAACGTGCTAGGGGTGGCCGTTGGTGTGGGCGAAGCTCG
>KQ989064.1:20621-34608 GCA_001598015.1 Dorcoceras hygrometricum | reverse complement strand
ATACATATCATATATAGACTGGGACTCAGGGACGTGGGGATCGACCAACTGAACTTCCACTCTGCCCAGCTTGGTTACCTGAAGCTCCTGCAAATGGGCAACGCAGACCCAAACAAGACAAAAGCAGGAAAACAAGTACGAGGTCAAGCCTCAGTACGAAGAGCTACCAAAGCAGAAAATCAAGCAACATGCTATAAATCAATGCTATGAATGCATGAGGCTGTCAAAGGAAAGCAGTCAGCTAGGCCAGTGCATCAATCGGCAAATCATATCAAGTCGCCTCTATACCACGGTCTATCAACCGGGAAATCATCGGTCCGTGATCATCGGGGTCCGTCAGCCCATCACAGCTCGGCGGTAGACACTCGTATCCGGTAGTCACCGCTCCGACGATAGCATTGGACTTTTCGGGCACGACCCAACAGTCGGCCAGTCACAACGTGGCACCCAATCAGGTTATCAAATCAAATCTGTAAATCAGGCTCAAGATGTATGCATGAATGCCATTCAATATCCATGCTAGATGCATACAATTCATAATACGTGAAGCAAAACGTAACTCAATCAATTCCATCATCTAAATTCACGTAAGCCACATAACAGCAGTTCACAACATCGAAAAATAGACATGTTCACGCTCAAGCTGCTAAGGGCTGCTCAAATCGTACCTTAATTCCTCAACAAACTACCTCAAAAAGGCACGGCAATCACACTGCCTAAGGAAGCAGATTCTCCTGGCTTTGCAATTCACGCGCGGTCGTCTGATGCACTGGAGCCTCGGGATCCATCAAACTCTCCTCGATATCCACTGCATTGTTCACAGCTTCCATAAAAGTCGCCGGAGACCCAGACAGCACCATCCGATAAAGGTCAGGTCTCAGGCCCTTCAAGAACTTGTTCCTCTTCGTTCGTTCTTGGTTCGCCACAGCTGGCATGTACACTAGAAGCGCAGAAAACCGTCTCGCATACTCGGCCACACGCATATCACCTTGCTTCAAATTATCAAACGCACGCTCCCGGCTAGCGAAGTAGGACTCTGGAGTATATTCGCGTCGAAAAGCCTCACAGAAAGCATCCCAAGTGAGCATCGTCCCACTATCTCGAAGCATCCTAGATGTACTCCTACACCAGCGCTGTGCATCATCTCGTAGCTGCAGCACTGCCAACTTCAGTCTCTTTTCCGGAGCGTACTCCAGGGTATCAAATAATTCCTCCATTTGAACAAGCCACGCCTCCGCCCTAGCGCCACCCTCAGTACCGGCCAACGTCGGTGGGTTCGTCCGCTGAAATCGGGCTAAGACCAACTCCATTCCACCTATCTGCCTAGTGACGTCCTCAACCTGAGCGTCATCATCACTACCTGCTCTAGATTCCTCCACGGAACGTCTAGTCCTCCTACCTCCTCCTCGTCTCGGCGGCATCTAAACAAGCCTAGAGGTAAGATCTCACAGCAGATAGAATACAAGACAGATAACAGATCACATAAGTCACAGAGGCAATCAAAATCAAATCAAAACTCTGTGCCTAGACTCGAGTGTGATCAAAAGAAATCGAGCTTATCCCAGTTTAAGCTCTGATACCAAAAATGTCAGGCCCCGTGCTAATTACTAACAATTAACACATAATAAGCGCAAAAACATGGAAGCTAAAAATCAGGGCTTAAAAATTTTTTGAAATACAATGGGCCTGAACTCCAAATCATACATTCAAAATATTCAATACTCAAATACTAGTTGACTCAAACTCAAACACAACCGGTAACAACATAATACAAATCAAATGTAGATCCCCAATACATGATAACACGGGGCATCCCCCGGCTCAATACATATCATATATATAAACTGGGACTCAGGGACGTGGGGATCGACCAACTGAACTTCCACTCTGCCCAGCTTGGTTACCTGAAGCTCCTGCAAATGGGCAACGCAGACCCAAACAAGACAAAAGCAGGAAAACAAGTACGAGGTCAAGCCTCAGTACGAAGAGCTACCAAAGCAGAAAATCAAGCAACATGCTATAAATCAATGCTATGAATGCATGAGGCTGTCAAAGGAAAGTAGTCAGCTAGGCCAGTGCATCAACCGGCAAATCATATCAAGTCGCCTCTATACCACGGTCTATCAACCGGGAAATCATCGGTCCGTGATCATCGGGGCCCGTCAGCCCATCACAGCTCGGCGGTAGACACTCGTATCCGGTAGTCACCGCTTCGACGATAGCGTTGGACTTTTCGGGCACGACCCAACAGTCGGCCAGTCACAACGTGGCACCCAATCAGGTTATCAAATCAAATCTGTAAATCAGGCTCAAGATGTATGCATGAATGCCATTCAATATCCATGCTAGATGCATACAATTCATAATACGTGAAGCAAAACGTAACTCAATCAATTCCATCATCTAAATTCACGTAAGCCACATAACAGCAGTTCACAACATCGAAAAATAGACATGTTCACGCTCAAGCTGCTAAGGGCTGCTCAAATCGTACCTTTCTTCTTCAATTTACCTAAAAGCTAGGAACAATATTCAAAGATCAAAGAATCGGAAGCTACCTGCACAACCCAAATCACTGTCAAAATCAGTAGCTTCGTGAATCTGCCTCAGCTCACTTCAGCCTTCAAAAGTGGTATGGAAAGAAATATCTTTTCGAGGGCTTTCCAACGCTACCAAGAACTCGAAAATCGGAGGTCGGAGTCAACGGGAAATCGCAATAGAAAGTGACGGTGAACAGTAGCTATTTCGAGGGTTTCGAGTTTAAGGATAAGAAATATCGGGTCTGGAATGCTCTAAGTGTAAATCAACACTTATATTTATATCCTCTACTCAAAAAGCTACAAGGCAAGTCAAACACCGACAAAAACAGAGTCCTACAACTCAAGTTATCGCAAAACAGGTTTCTCGCACAAAGCAAAGGCAAAACAGACTCCTCAATTAAAACTAAGGATCAAAACGACGACGTACTGGAACCAGCTTTCAGCGCTTCAACAAAACTCGCGCAAAACAGATTTCAGCATTCAATTCATCGCACAAAGCTAAACGACATCGTTTCCACCAAAACAGATCCCAGTGTTCGCGCGCAACTCCAAAACGACGACGTATAGGCACGACCAGATCCCAGGCCCAACGCAACGCTAAAAACAGATCTCAGCGCCTAAATCAACTCGTGCAAAGCACAAAACGACGTCGTAACGAGACCAGATTTCTCAAATGAACGCTATCACGTTCTTGCATGAGATTTGCTTACGTCACCCATAGACTTGCTTACGTCATCGAATCTCACCGCGCAACTCTCGAATGAACGCTAAGAAAATAGATCTCACGTTCCAACCTTCACACAAACTAGCAGATCTCATCAAACGACAACGTTTTACCTACTTCTCGAGACAAAAACGTGCTGTTACACAGGGGACCAGATCTCTATCACAATTCGAACAATTCAACTTCAATTTCGATCAGATTTCACCCGCAAAATACAAACTTAAAATCTGGACAATTCCAACTAGAGATCTGAATATTTCCCAAATCAGATTTCATCAAAATTCGAAATTTTGGAAATCTAAATTCTTAATTCTCGTGACTAATCTAACTCAATTCCGATTAATCACTAATTAGAAATCTAAATCCTCACATCTGTTTAGAAGCTTGAATAGATTTGAGTATATATAGAGAGCTTTGACCCTTGTCTATTATTATTCCCGACACTTAGAATATTTCCCAATAATCGAACTCTATCGCGATACCTTAGCTACTGTTTACCGGACCTTATCTTCTTCGATTGCCGATGGTAGACAGCTCCGATTGAAGTAAGAGTGGTAGCGCTGGACTCCTCTTGCTAGAACGCTTCTTTTGACGTTGCTTTTGAATGCTTGCTTGAAGCTGGTGAGGTGTGCAAAGACATCTCCCTTCTCTAGTCTGTTAGCATAAGCGTCGGATTTCGTTCACCATCGAGGTAACTCGTTGGGTAAGTGTTAAAGATCCTACCTTATGTTTGTTTGGAGCTCTCTGTTGAGATAGAGGGGTAGTATAGCGCTGGTGGAGTTCATAGCTCCCAGCTGTCGTTTTTCTGTGTTTCGATTCTTGAGTAGTTTCTTATGATGGCTTAGCAGGTGACAGATCTGTGTTGCTCGGACCCCTTTGTAGTACTTGTTGCACAGAAGACTTGAGGTACGGATGTGAGCTTGTTTACAACGTTGAATTAGGCATGGATATTATGTGATGTTTTGTATGCTTCTGTGCTGTTATCTGCTTGCTTGTATTGTGTTAATAATCGCAAGCTGTCCATTACATACGCATTATTCATGTGCATTCAGATCCTATTGAGCTTGCCTTGTTGCTGTTGATCTCTGTGCGTACCAGGATGTTGTTGAGGCTGAGCGGGTAACGCCCGTACCTCATCTCCCTGCTGGGATCTGTTAGCCACTATAAGCGGAGTGGGTATCTCCCACATCTCATGAGTTGGGCAACATCGGGTTGAGTTATGTTTTGCATCTGGTACCGTGTGTTGAGACGAGTGGGTAGCTTCCATATACTCACACACCCCGTGTCCACTGTCGTACTGTTGTTCAGTTGATCTGTATCTGTTGTTGAGCAGCCCTTTGAGATCCTTTGGCTCCCTGCAGATCGGTTGTATCCTTGTTCTCATGCATAGCACTTGCATTTTATCTGTTGCCATTAACTACTGTTTTTCAGTTGCTCTCCGTACTGGGGTTTGACCCCATGTCCCTCTGGGGCTGGTGTTGTTTTCCTGTGTATGTTTTTACTCTGCTGGTCATGGAGTAGACCCAGCTGGAGGTGCCCCAGGAGGTGGTTAGAGTGTCCCAGTTAGCGTATATCATATATGTATAAGCACTGTTAGCCGCGGGATGTCCTGTGCTTTATTGTATTTCGGTGACTTTTTGTAGTGCTTGTATTTATTGAATGTTGTACTGTTGTACTGAGTTATTTTAATTATTGGGATATTTTGATTATTGTTGTATTTAAATTATATGTTTTAATCGTCAGGCCAAAGCGAAAATTTTAGCCACTATTTTATTGCTTCCGTTATGTGTTTGCGTAGTTAAACTCTGTGATTGAGCACGAGGCCTGACATTTTTGGTATCAGAGCTTAAGCTGGGATAAGCTCGATTTATTTTTATCACACTTGAGTCTAGGCACAGTGTTGCGTGTTGAATGTGCATGACTATGTGATTTACTTGTTCTGTGATATTTATCTCTTGTTGTGTGACCTTACCCTCTTAGTGCCTTTGTAGATGCCGCCTAGACGTAGGGATAGAGGTAGAGGGCAGTTTCAGGAAGACTCCAAAGGTCAGAACGAGGAAGTGCAGCGTAGTGTTCCTCGTCGTGGATGCGATAGACAGATTGACTTGGAGGTAGATGAGTTGGCAGCCCGTGTGGATGATATGGAACTGGTGATGGCGAGGTTTCAGCGGATGAACCCTCAAAACGTTCAATGGCGATGAGCCTAGTTCCGATGCTGAGTCCTGGTTGCAGCATATTACTGGGTTGTTCGACCGTGTCAGGTATGATGATGAGCGTAGGCTGAGTTTAGCTACGTTTCAGTTGAGGAGAAGTGCCGAGCGTTGGTGGAGAGGTGCTTCTAGGACTCTCGAGGAGACAGGTGTGGGGATTTCGTCGAGTAGCTTTTGTACTGCCTTTCGTCAGGAGTACGTTCCGGAATCTTTTGTGAACGCCAGGGAGCGAGAGTTTGATAACCTGGTTCAGGGTTCTATGTCCGTGGGAGCGTATGCCTGAAGATTTTCTTACCTTCTTGCTTATGTTGCGCATGTTGTGGCCGAGAGAAGGCGAAGAGGAACAAGTTCCTGGAGGGGCTCAATGAAGAGCTGTATTCTTTTGTGTTGGCGGGTTCACCGACGAGCTATGCAGAAGCGATGGACAGGGATATAGACATTGAGGAAGGACTGCAGAATCGTCGGTCGCGTGATAGGCCGCAAGGGGTGCAAGGTAATCGTCTCGTGGTTTCGGGGGTGCAACCTTCTCAGTTAGTACAGTCGTCTCAGCCACCCCAGCAGCAGGTAGCGCAGCAACCTGGATACCAGAGGTTTAGGCCTCGTGGTCGCCAGTTTAAGAAGAAGTCTGGTTCGAGTTCTTTTGGCTCGGGTAATTCGAGCAGTGGCTGTAGCTCCAAGGTTGAGTATTGTGGTCAGTGTGGAGGAAGGCACCCGACAGCGCAGTGTGTTGGTGTGCAGGGTTCGTGCAATGTCTGTGGTCAGTACGGGCACTTTGCGAGAGTGTGTCCTTTGTCTGGATCGCAGCACACCGCCGCTCCACCGCAGGGTCGAGGTGGATCGTCTAGAGGTTGTTCTTTTCCAGCCCAGCAGCAGAGGTTAGGGGAGCCTCAGTTTAGGCTGTTTCAGCAGCCTGGTCCTTCGCGATTTGGACAGTCTTCCCATCCTCAGTTTTCAGGACCTCAGTTTGCCCAGGTGAATGCCATGACTAGGGAGAAAGCGGAGGGCACGCCAGGAGGAGGAGTGATCGCAGGTACTTGCTTTGTTTTTGATTTTCCTACGCGTGTGTTGTTTGATACAGGAGCATCACATTCGTTTATTGCTGATGCATTTGTGGTTGAGCATGGTTTGCATACCACTACTTTGAGTGATGTTGTGTCGGTAGCAACTCCTGCCGGCGCGAGCCTGTTCTCCCAAGATATTTTGTTGAATGGCATCCTTAGGCTTGGTGAGAACGTGTTGTTAGCCAACCTGATCAGGCTAGTGATGTGGGATTTTGATTGTATAGTGGGAATGGACGTGTTGTCTAGCTATAGGGCCACTGTGGATTGTTTCCATGGCTTTGTGTGATTTAGGCCCCAGTCTGGCGAGAAATGGAATTTCTATGGTCAAGATTCCCAGTCGAAGATTCCTTTAGTCTCTGCGATGGAGATGTTTAGCCAGTTGTCGCTAGAGAATGCTGTTTTTATGATCTATGCCCTAGATTCGTCTTCTTCTTCGAGCGTAGAGCTTAGTAGAGTTCCCGTGGTTCGACATTTCCCGGATGTGTTTCCGAAGGAGATTCCCTAGATGCGTCTAGATGCGTCTTCTTCTTCGAGCGTAGAGCTTAGTAGAGTTCCCGCGGTTCGACATTTCCCGGATGTGTTTCCGGAGGAGATTCCTGGTTTTCCTCCGAGGAGGGATATAGACTTCAGCATTGAGTTGATGCCTGGTACAGCCCCGATTTCGAGAGCTCCGTACCAGCTTAAGGTTCAGCTTAGTGATTTGCTGGAGAAAGGATTCATTAGGCCTAGCATGTCCCCGTGGGGAGCGCCTATCTTGTTTGTCAAGAAGAAGGACGGGTCGATAAGGATGTGCATCGACTTTAGGCAGTTGAATAAGGCAACAGTGAAAATAAGTACCATTTGCCTAGGATCGATGATTTGTTTGATCAGCGTCAGGGTTCGGCTGTGTTTTCTAAGATCGATCTTTGTACGGGGTACCATCAATTGCGCATCCGAGAGAAGGATGTTGAGAAGACTGCGTTTCGTACGAGGTATGGGCATTATGAGTTTCTAGTTATGCCTTTTGGTTTGACGAATGCTCCATCAGTTTTCATGGACTTGATGAACCGAGTCTTTATAGAGTCATCGATCAGTTTGTGATTGTGTTTATCGATGATATTTTGGTGTACTCTAAGACTCTGGTGCAGCACAAAGAACATTTGAAGTTGGTTCTTCAGACGCTACGAGACTCGCAGCTGTATGCTAAGTTCTCCAAGTGCGAGTTTTGGTTAGACCGAGTTGTGTTTCTGGGTCATGTGATTTCAGTCGATGGCATTTCTGTGGATCCCAGTAAGGTAGAGGCTGTTATTAACTGGGAGCGTCCCAAGAATGTTGCTGAGATTCATAGTTTCTTGGGCTTGGCTGGCTATTATCGGCACTTTATAGAAGGATTTTATAGTATAGCTAAGCCAATGATGCAGTTGACTCAGAAAGACAAGAGGTTTGTGTGGACTGAGCAGTGCGAGAATAGTTTTCAATTGCGCTCAATGAGAAGCTAACTACAACGCCTGTGTTGGATTTGCCGTGTGTTATCGATGACATTTTGGTGTACTCTAAGACTCCGATGCAGCACAAAGAGCATTTGAAGTTGGTTCTTCAGACGCTTCGAGACTCGCAACTGTATGCTAAGTTCTCCAAGTGCGAGTTTTGGTTAGACCGAGTTGTGTTTCTGGGTCATGTGATTTCAGTCGATGGTATTTCTGTGGATCCCAGTAAGGTTGAGGCAGTGATTAACTGGGAGCGTCCCAATAATGTCGCTGAGATTCGTAGTTTCTTGGGTTTGGCTGGCTATTATCGTCGCTTTATAGAAAGATTTTCTAGTATAGCTAAGCCAATGACGCAGTTGAATCAGAAGGACAAGAGGTTTGTGTGGACTGAGCAATGCGAGAATAGTTTTCAATTGCTCAAGGAGAAGCTGACTACAGCGCCTGTATTGGCTTTGCCGTGTGGTTCAGGTGGTTTTGTAGTTTGTGCAGATGCTTCTTTGGATTGGGTTGTGTGTTGATGCAGAATGGTCGAGTCATTGCGTATGCCTCTCGGCAGTTGAAACCGCATGAGACTCGTTACCCAGTTCATGATTTGGAGTTAGCAAAAGTGGTTTTTGCCTTGAATATTTGGCGTCACTATCTGTATGGTGAGCAATTTGTGGTGTACTCCGACCACAAGAGTCTGCAGTATCTGTTTTCTCAGTCAAATTTGAACATGAGACAGCGTAGATGGATGGAGCTGCTTAAAGATTTTGATTGTGAGATCAAATATCAGCCTGGAAATATGAATGTAGTTGCTGATGCATTGAGCAGGAAGGCTCAAGTGGCAATGCTGGCTTCGATGCAGATTTCGAAGGTCCATGAGCATCTAAGCACTACTGGTTGGCGATATTACCCAGCTGAGGATTATGTTGTGGTGTCTTCTTTTCAAGTGGAGCCACAGGTTGTTGCTAGCATTAGAGCAGCTCAGAGGACTGAACCATCCATCCATGAGTTGAAACTGAAAGTGAGAACTGGTCAATTGGAAGATTACTCTGTTTCGTCAGATGGTTGTTTGAGGTTTCGTGGCAGATTGGTTGTGCCAAATCTGATTGATCTGAAGGAGGAGATCTTGAGAGAAGCGCATTGCAGTAGATACAGTGTCCATCCTGGTGCAAGGAAGATGTATCATGCCTTGAAGCAGCATTACTGGTGGGCAGGTTTGAAGAGTGATGTTGCTGATTTTGTAGCCTGTTGTCTGAATTGTCAGCAAGTCAAGGCTGAGAGGATGAGACCTGGTGGTTTGTTGCAAAGCTTAGAGGTGCCCCAATGGAATTGGGAGCACATAGCTATGGATTTTGTCACGCATTTGCCTCGTCCAGCAGAGGTGGTGATGCGATTTGGGTTGTGATAGACAGATTGTCGAAGTCTGTGCACTTCATTCCCTATAGCATGACCTATTATTTGAAGAAGATGGCGAAGCTGTACATAGATTTTGTGGTGCGGTTGCATGGTGTGCCATTTTCGATTGTTTCAGATCGTGATTTGAGATTTACTTCCAGGTTTTGGAAGAGTTTGCAAACAGCTTTGGGTACCAGATTGGCGATGAGTACAGCGTATCATCCCCAGACAGATGGCCAATATGAGAGGACTATCCAGATTTTAGAGGATATGTTGAGAGTTGTTGTGATAGGCTTTAGTGGTAGCTGGCAAGACTCATTGTCTTTAGTTGAGTTTTCCTACAATAACAGCTATCAAGTCACGATTGGGATGGCACCATTTGAGGCTTTGTATGGCATAAAGTGTAGATCGCCGATATGTTGGGAAGAAGTGGGGGAGAAGCAGCTGTCTTCTCCAGCGTTTGTGCAGCAGATTAGAGATCAAGTGGATCTGATTCGCCAGAGAATGAAAGCTGCACAAGATCGCCAAGCAAGTTATGTGAATAAGAGGCGTAGGCCTTTAGAATTTGAGGTTGGTGATCTAGTTTTCCTTAAGGTTTCTCCTTTTCACAGTGTGATGAGATTTGGTCTCAAGGAAAAGTTAGCTCCTCGTTATGTTGCTCCTTATGTGATAGCTCAGAGGATTGACCCTTTGGCATATCGTTTGCTGTTGCCACCAGATTTGTCTTCCTTACATGATGTGTTTCATGTTTCGATGCTGAGGAAGTATGAGACAAATCCCTCACATGTGTTGAGAACTGATGAGGTGGAGCTAGATAGAACTTTAAGTTATGTTGAATATCCATTGCAGATCTTGGATAGAAAAGAGAAACAGCTGAGGAATAAGACCATTCCCTTAGTGATGGTTCAGTGGAGCAAGCATGGTAGGGAAGAAGCTACGTGGGAACTGGAAGAAAAGATGCAGCGTGAATGGCCGCATCTGTATGAGTGAGCGCTATATCAAGATTCAGTAGTTGGTTCTTTGTTCCTGGTAGATGTTCGCTTATGATTGCTTCCCCGAGTTATCTTGAACTCTTGATCTAGATCTGTTTGATTTCGAGGACGAAATCCTGTTTTAGTGGGGGAGAGATGTGAGACCCAAAAACTGATGAGATTAATTGAGTTAATAATCGGGTTAACGTAGACCAGATTTGAGCTTGAGCATATCTGGGATGAATCAGCTTTGAGTCGATATACATGGAGAAGCTATCGGGTTTTGTATAAGTCCTTGGAACAGACCTGGAGAGTTAAAGTTTTGTTGCGGGATCTGTTCAGATGTGAGCGTTGGTCACCGCTGAGTGATCGTGTTCAGCAGTCGTAGCGAGATCTGTTGTCGCTGAACAGAAGAGAGTACGCTAGTTTGTTTCTATAGCGAGTAGCTAAACTACGTCGTTTGGATTAGTTGGAACGACAGCGTTTTGGTTTAGCGGGCGAGACTCAGTAGTGAGCAGCGTTGGTCTTCAGATTTGAGGGAGATCTGAGTGTGTAGAGAGCGACGCCGTTTTGGGTTCAGATTTCTCTTGCGCTAGCGATTCATATCTAAGTAACGGGTGACGTGTCCAGTTGCGATAGTGGACTTGTGCGACGTCGTTTGAGTTAGTAGAGATCTGCTTTGGCGTAGAGTGAGATCTGTGGCGAGATCTGGATGCGATCGAGAATGTCAGCTTTGAGATTTAAGTTGTCGGTGAGATCTGTTTAGAAGCTTGAACAGATTTTAGTATATATAGAGAGCTTTGACCCTTGTCTATTATTGTTCCCGACACATAGAATATTTCACGATATCGAACTCTTTCGCGATACCCTAGCTACGGTTTACCGAACCTTATCTTCTTCGATTGCCGACGGTAGACAGCTCCGATTGAAGTAAGAGTGGTAGCGCTGGACTCCTATTGCTAGGACGCTTCGTTTGACGTTGCTTTTGAACTCTTGCTTGAAGCTGGTGAGGTGTGCGAAGACATATCCCTTCTCTAGTCTGTTAGCATAAGCGTCGGATTTCGTTCACCGTCAAGGTAACTTGTTGGGTAAGTGTTAAAGATCATACCTTGTGTTTGTTTGGAGCTCTCTGTTGAGATAGAGGGGTAGTATAGCGCTGGTCGAGTTCGTAGCTCCCAGTTGTCGTTTTTCTGTGTTTTGATTCTTGAGTAGTTGCTTATGATGGCTTAGAAAGTGACAGATCTGTGTTGCTCATACCCCTTTGTAGTAATTGTTGCACAGAAGACTTGAGGTACGGATGTGAGCTTGTTTATGTTAGAGTAGGTGCCCAACTAGCCAAATTATGGCGTGTGGGTTCTTGTTGACTCTATGTAAAACGATCTTTATTTATGAAATTCGTATTCTTTTTTTTTGGCATTCTTTATCTTCATTATTTTTATATTGTTAACAATTGTGTTGGATAAAGACCTAGAATGCATCATAGTGTATGTTAGATGTGATAGTGGATATGATGGCTATCACGAAACACGTCTAATAGTCACTGTGTATTCTAAAATTGTTCCTATTCGATTGGGTCGCCAAAATGAGGATAAGGCCGCACGAGTTTGAGACTAGCATCTGCGATTTGAAGTACCACGTTTCATTGGTAGGGAACATAGTGATGTTCTGAGCATGCAGATGGATAGTGACCTGGTGATCTATCGAACTACCCTCGTTCGGATTCTCCAAGTGGTTATAATACGTCGAGTGGAGGTCCGAGGTCTTGGTTGTATGGATTAGTCCTTACTACTCGAAACATCATTGAGACTCTACATGATTAGTCGCCTCACTTTGACACGTTTACCGACTCCGTGAGGATCATCAGGTGTCGAGATTGGGTGAGGTCATGAAGCATGTGGAGTCGATGCTTTGTTGTCGAGGATTCACCGCTTGCCCTAGTGCAAAGATATCATATGCTATCTGAGGAGATAATAGTGTGACAAATCTCTGGCCAGAGTACTCTTGTACTTCAGTGTAAATGAGTTTACGTGGTAGCACTCGCGATGTCGCTATTCTGATATCCAAGATGTATGCATGGCTATTGAATCTCTTACGACTCTTGATTTACCAATGGTCGTTGATTCGATCAGGATATATGAGCTGAAAGGACCGTAATGTACGCTAACCATGACCGAATGCTTCTTGCAGGCACTATCAGTGATACCTAGGGGATCATGGGGCGATGTTGCTAGACGCTATGGTTTCAGAGTCGCAAATGTTGTGAGCCCACGGCTAGCTGTATCCCTGAACCATTGAGGGTCACACAAGTACTGGTTTCTCAATTCCCGTACGAAAATTAAGCTCAATTTGTTGATTATAGTAGGAGGATGGATGGAAGTGCGACTTCCTAAATTCAAATAGGGTCAAAATGCAATTTCCCTAAGTTTGGACTATTTTGACTATCCTTAAAGCTTACAGGGGCCAAACTGCTATTTTGGATTAGGTGGTCCGAAAAATTGTTTTCACATCATACTGCTCAGTTTTGTAAACTGTGTAGATCGGTCCATCTGATCGTCGATCGGGATTATGATGAAGCCACAGTGATGGACTTGAAACCAATGTTCACCCTGGGCCTGGGCCCGACCCAAGCCCATTAAGCTGGTTCAAGCCCATGGAAAATCTATAAATAGGGGCCCTGGGGTATTCATTTAAAACACACCAAAAAGCTCCTCAGCTTATTCTTTCTCTCCTCTCCTCTCCTCTCCTCCCCCGTCGCCGCCGTCGCCACCCGCCGCCTACGATGCCGTCGCCCGCCCGCCGCCGTCGGAAATCTTGTTCCGACCGTTCCGGTGAGGCGATTCCGTCCGTGAAACTTTCATCGAGTTTTATAGTGCAAACCGGTGAAGGAATTGAGATTCCGGTCATGGACCGGATTAGGAGGCCAAAACCGCCAACCGTTGAAGTGCCGATTTTCTCGTGAAATTGGTCGGAGCCAGGCGTCTAGACGCCAGCAAGGTACTGTTCTGAACATTCTATGAATGTTTTATAGGTGTATTGACCGTTCCCGGGCTCAAATTTTTAAATCTTCCGTTGCGCCCCGGGACCGGGATCCGAATCCGCCGCTGCGCCGACAGTGGTATCAGAGCTTTGGCTCGGATCTGTCAATACACTTTTTCTGCCTGTATTGCATCAGATCTCAATTTTTCAAAAAAAAAAATTCGCCTGCTGCGCCGCCGCCACACGACCGCCGCGTCTACCTCCGCACGCTGTGCCGCGCCTGTCGTGCACGACGTGCTCACCCACCGGGCACAAATCACGGCGGGTATCGCGTGATTGTGCGTGCATCCTGTGCGCACATCACGGTGAGCGTTGTGTGCCTGTCGCGCACGCCCTGCGCGCACATCCCGGTGGGCGTTGCGTCCGCTGGCCGGTAACCGTGCGCGCACGTTGCGTACAGGGGCAACGTGTACAGGTGGCCGCGCTACCTGCCGCCCCACCTAAGTGAGCTGTTCGCGCAGGTGGCCGCCCCCGTGCGCACGCGTTGCGTACAGGGGCGAGCACAGCGTGCAGCACGCGTGCTGCACGCATGTGGGCGGCGGCGCACCGCCCGTGCGGCGATTCCGGGGCCGAGATGCGGCGGCGGTTTTGGGTTTTTG
>KQ989064.1:0-20003 GCA_001598015.1 Dorcoceras hygrometricum | reverse complement strand
ATATCAAGATTAAAAGTTTATTCGATAAACTAAGGGAATTTAAATATTGTTTAAAATTTCCTACCTTCCATCAACAATGAGTGTACGTCGATGCTACCCGTATACATGGCCTGGCTCATATTATTGAGGGGGTTATGTATGCCGGAAAGCTGTACACGTCATTGACACTTGCTGTGAGTTGGTTGGAACTCCCTTTAACGTTGGCTCATATTATTGGGGACATTAAGGGGACCGTCCATCACAACTCAACATTGATGGGTCGTCTTGACACGTGATAGTAATCGGCGTCATATTATTGGGCCCTTACTGGACGTGAGGTAAATACATGGAGGTTGCACCTGTTGCAATTGGGCTCTACCTTTTGAGGATCATGGTTGCCTGATATTATTTGGCCCATGATTTCTTGATTGGACTCTGTGTATCCACTAAGGAAACTTGCTTTCTCGATTTCATTAGAGGGTGGTGAAATCGTTAAAATAGTGGAAGGGTAATTCATAAAACTAAATGACCATGTTTTATGTCTTAGAGTTTTTCATGAATAGTTGGTAATGCATGTCTGTTTTTCTTTTCAGTATCAACTGCTTTCATTATGTCTTCGATCAAAAATCAACTTGCTGCTATACTGGATAGCAACAAGTTCACTGGCTTAAACTACCAAGATTGGCTTCGAAACCTCAATATTGTCTTAGTTTCGGAGAAACTTCTCTACACGCTAGAGAAGAGCCCTCCGAAGGAAGCCCCTGCCGATGTCAGTCCTGAGGAGCTGACAAAGCTATAAATGGTGGGATGACGAGCTTAAGGCACGGTGCTATATGATGGAATCGATGTCCAACGAAATGCAGCGGCGCTTTGAGAAGACGGAGTATGCTGCTGGCAGACACCTTCATCTCAAGGAACTGTATGGGGAGAAATATCGGATGAGAGGTTCACTACTGTCAAGGAGCTCATGACGAGCCGCATGCGCGAGGGGACTTCGGTCCACGAGCATGGGTCCATATGATTGGGCTCGTTGAGAAGCTAGTAGGCCTTGATATCACACTTTCACATGAGCTGTCTGTGGATCTGCTTCTCCTCTCCCTGCCTGCTGCATTCGACCCCTTTGTGGTCAACTTAAACATGAACAAGCTGGAAGTCACCCTTGAAGAGGTGGTAAACCTTCATCTCAAGGAACTGTATGGGGAGAAATATCGGATGGAGGTTCACTACTGTCCAAGGAGCTCATGACGAGCCGCATGCGCGAGGGGACTTCGGTCCACGAGCATGGGTCCATATGATTGGGCTCGTTGAGAAGCTAGTAGGCCTTGATATCACACTTTCACATGAGCTGTCTGTGGATCTGCTTCTCCTCTCCCTGCCTGCTGCATTCGACCCCTTTGTGGTCAACTTAAACATGAACAAGCTGGAAGTCACCCTTGAAGAGGTGGTAAACATGATTGTCGTGTTTGAGGGGACCATAAAAAGGGACAAGCCCGTCCTCCTTTTGGGCTCTTTTTCCTCTGCGAAGAAGGGATCCAAACGCAAGGGAAAGAAGCGTTCTGCCCCTGCGAAGGAGGGAAATCTCACCAAGAAGCCTAAGGCAAGGGCCTCAAAGCCAGACAAAACTGAGGATGTTTGCCACCACTGCCAAAATATTGGGCACTGGAGGAGGAACTGTAAGGATTACCTCGAGCAGTTGCGAACTGCAAAAGGTATGTTCTACATTGAAATAAATATGTCTCTTAACTCGACTTCTTGGGTACTTGATACCGGATGTGGATCTCATATCTGCAATGACTTGCAGGTAATGACAAGAAGCCGGCGTCTTAGAGAGGGTGAGACCCACTTGAGGCTTGGAAAAGGAGCAATGGTTGCGGCCGTAGCTATAGGAGATGTTTATTTATTTCTGTCTTCAAATTTTAAGTTGTTGTTGAGAACGAACTGCAAAAGGTATGTTCTACATTGAAATAAATATGTCTCTTAACTCGACTTCTTGGGTACTTGATACCGGATGTGGATCTCATATCTGCAATGACTTGCAGGTAATGACAAGAAGCCGGCGTCTTAGAGAGGGTGAGACCCACTTGAGGCTTGGAAAAGGAGCAATGGTTGCGGCCGTAGCTATAGGAGATGTTTATTTATTTCTGTCTTCAAATTTTAAGTTGTTGTTGAGAAACTTTTTATTTGTTCCTGAATAATAAAGACATCATTTCCGTTTCTATGCTTGATAGTGATGGATTCTCTTGTCATTTTGCCAATTCGATTTGCAATATTTACAAGAATGAATGTTTAATTGGAATTGAGGAACGAGAAAACGATCTATACGTCTTAAAATTGAGAGAAGTTCTAACTCGCGATGTGGAAACACACACAACAACAATAAAAAGGAAAAATGATGGTTTGAACCGGGAACAACTTTGGCACGCTAGGCTAGGTCATGTTTCCCTAAATAGGATGAACAAGTTGATTAGGAGTGACATGTTTAATATGTCTGATATTAACTCCCTATCAACTTGTGAGTCTTGTCTCAAGGGAAAAATGACAAAATTTCCCTTCACGGGCAATCTTGAACGTGCTCAAGGCCTATTGGATTTGATCCATACTGATGTATGTGGCCCACTTAGCATTGGTACTAAGTCCGGTCACACCTACTTCATCACATTTACTGATGATCACTCCAGGTATGGGTACTTGTACTTAATAAAGCACAAGTCTGAATCCTTTGAAAGGTTTAAGAATTCAAAGATGAAGTAGAAAATCAATTGGGAAAAAGTATTAAAACACTTCGATCAGATCGAGGTGGATAATACTTGAGTGTCGAGTTTCAAGACTATCTTAAAGAGAATGGGATTCTCTCACAGTGGACCCATCCGGCCACACCACAGCTCAACGATGTAGCAGAGCGTCATAATCGAACCTTGATGGACATGGTTCGATCTATGATGAGTTTCACTGAACTTCCTGCCTCGTTTTGGGGCTATGCGCTCGAAATGGCGGTAATATTGTTGAACAATGTCCATACCAAGGTAGTAGATAAAACTCCACACGAGATATGGATGGGCAAGCCACCCAAGTACTCATACTTGAGGATTTGGGGATGTCTTGCTTACGTGAAGCAGACAGTGGAAGATAAGCTGGATAATAGATCCATCTTATGTTACTTCATTGGGTATCCTAAGAATTCTATTGGATACCACTTCTACTATCCCAATGAAACAAAAGTGTTTGTCTCTAGAAATGCCACCTTTCTGGAAAGGGAATTTCTACTTGATAGAAGAGGCAAGATAGTAGAACTCGAAGAGGTTCGAGAACCATCTGAAGTACCAAGTGAATCTCCTGCACCTCAAGAGCCAATACTGGATATGAACACACGTAGGAATATTAAAGGGTTCCTAAGGCTCCTGTTAGATATGGTTTCCTCCTTGAAGATGATCAAAGTGATCAAACCATTGGATGTGATCCAAGAACCTTCAAGGAGTAAATTTCAGATGCTGATTCTAATTTGTGGCTTGAAGCAATGCAATCTAAGATTGACTCAATGCATTCAAACCAAGTTTGGACTCTCGTTAATCCTCCCGAAGGAATAGTTCATATTGGATGTAAATGGATATACAAGAGAAAATTTGGGCCTGATGGTAAGGTACTGACCTACAAGGCGTGACTGGTCGCGAAAGGTTACACTCAAAGACAAGGTGTTGACTATGATGTAACCTTCTCACCAGTCGCAATGTTCAAGTCAATTAGAATCCTACTAGCCATAGCCGCATGGTACGACTATGAGATATGGCAAATGGATGTGAAAACTGCGTTCCTTAATGGAAACATTAAGGAAGAGATCTATATGACGCAGCCTGACGGTTTCACATCTGTAGGAAGTGAGCATAAAGTATGCAAACTTCAGAGATCTATCTACGGTCTCAAACAAGCATCGAGAAGTTGGAACCTGATATTTGATGAAACAATTAAAGAATTTGGTTTCATCAAGAATCCCGAGGAGCCATGTGTGTATAAGAAGGTAGTTAAAAATACTGTGACATTTACTTTATGTTGATGACATTCTACTCATTGGGAATGATGTAGGAATGCTGCAGTCAACTTAAGTATGGTTATCTAGTAGATTCTCGATGAAGGACATGGGTGAAGCATCCTATATTCTAGGAATACAGATCTATAGAGATAGATCGAAAAGGATGCTCGAACTCACCCAAGCAACTTATATCGATACCATACTTAAGAGGTTCTTCATGGAAGAGTCCAAGAGAGGACACCTACCTATGTGCCATGGGGTCACTCTATCTAAGTCTATGTGTCCAAAGACTGATGAGGAGATAGAGAGTATGACACATGTGACATATGCCTCGGTAATATGTAGTATTATGTATGTTATGATCTCAACTAGACCAGATGTCGCATATGCTCTGAGTGTCACGAGCCGCTACCAAGCCAACCCCGGCCAAATGCATTGGAAGGCTGTGAAAGATATTCTTAAGTACTTACGAAGTATTAAGAATATGTTAATAGTATATGGGGGTGGTGAACTGAAATTGGAAGGCTATACTGATTCAAGCTTCCAATGCGATGTGGATGATTCGAACTCAACCTCTGGATTTGTATTCATGCTCAATGGTGCTGCTGTCTCTTGGAAAAGTTCCAAGAAAGACACCATCACGGATTCAACCACTGAGGCTGAGTACATTGCGGCATCAGCTGCTGCTAAAGAGGCAGTTTGGATAAGGAATTTCGTCCAAGAGTTGGGCGTAATATGTGAAGGAGTTGGTCTAGTCCCGGTGTACTGTGACAACACAGGTGCCGTTGCGCAAGCAAAGGAACTTGGGTCTCACCAAAGATCCAAACATATACTGAGGAAATACCACATAATCCGGGATATTGTGGCTAGAGGTGACATAGAAGTTGAAAGAGTCGCCTCTGCAGACAACATTGCTGATCCACTTACGAAGACCTTGACAAGACCGTTGTTTGAAAAACATCGCGAAACAATGGAACTACGTCTGATGAGTACTTGTCTTTAGGGCAAGTGGGAGATTGTTAGAGTAGGTGCCCAACTAGCCAACTTGTGACGTGTGGATTCTTGTTGACTGTATGTAAAACTATCTTTATTTATGAAATTCGTATTCTTTTTTTTTTGGCATTCTTTATCTTCATTATTTTTATAATGTTAGCAATTGTGTTGGATAAAGACCTAGAATGCACCATAGTGTATGTTAGATGTGATAGTGGATATGATGGCTATCATGAAACACATCTAATAGTAACTGTGTATTATAAAATTGTTCCTAGTCGATTGGGCCGCCAAAATGAGGATAAGACCGCCCGAATTTGAGACTAGCATCTGCGATGTGAAGTACCACGTTTCATTGGTAGGGAACATAGTGATGTTCTGAGCATGCAGATGGATAGTGACCTGGTGATCTATCGAACTACCCTCGTTCGGATTCTCCAAGTGGTTACCATTTGTCGAGTGGAGAGTCCGAGGTCTTGGTTGTATGGATTAGTCCTTACTACTCGAAACATCATTGAGACTCTACATGATTAATCGCCTCACTTTGACTCGTTTACCGACTCCGTGAGGGTCATCAGGTGTCGAGATTGGGTGAGGTCATGAAGCATGTGGAGTCGATGCTTTGTTGTCGAGGATTCACCGCTTTCCCTAGTGCAAGGATATCCTATGCTATCTGTGGAGATAATAGTGTGACAAATCTCTGGCCAGAGTACTCTTGTGCTTCAGTGTAAATGAGTTTACATGGTAGCACTCGCGATGTTGCTATTCTGATGTCCAAGATGTATGCATGGCTATCGAATCTCTAACGACTCTCGATTTACCAATGATCGTTGATTCGATCGGGATATATGAGCTGAAAGGACCGTACTGTACGCTAATCATGACCGACTGGTTCTTGCAGGCACTATCAGTGATACCTAGGGGATCATGGGACGATGTTGCTAGACGCTTTACCTTGATCCGATGGGTTAGTCCGAAAATATGGTTTCAGAGTCGCAAATGTTGTGAGCCCACGGCTAGCTGTATCCCTGAACCATTGAGGGTCACATAAGTACTGGTTTCTCAATTCCCGTACGGAAATTAAGCTCAATTTGTTGAGTATAGTAGGAGGAAGGATGGAAGGGCGACTTCGTAAAATCAAATAGGGTCAAAATGCAATTTCCCTAAGTTTGGACTAGTTTGACTATCCTTAAAGCTTACAGGGGCCAAACTGCTATTTTGGATTAGGTGGTCCGAAACATTGTTTTCACATCATAATGCTCAGTTTTGTAAACTGTGTAGATCGGTCCGATCTGATCGTCGATAGGATTATGATGAAGCCACAGTGATGGACTTGAAACCAATGTTCACCCTGGGCCTGGGCCCGACCCAAGCCCATTAAGCTGGTTCAAGCCCATGGAAAATGTATAAATAGGGGCCCTGGGGTATTCATTTAAAACACACCAAAAAGCTCCTCAGCTTATTCTTCCTCTCCTCTCCTCTCCTCCCCCGTCGCCGCTGTCGCCGCCCTCCGCCGACGCTGCCGTCGCCCGCCCGCCACCGTCGGAAATCTCGTTCCGAGCGATCCGGTGAGGAGATTCCGTCTGCAAAACTTTCGTCGATTTTTCTAGTGCAAACCGGCGAAGGAATTGAGATTTCGGTCGTGGATCGGATTAGGAGGCCAAAATTGCCAACCGTTGAAGTGCCGATTTCCTTGTGAAATTGGTCGGAGCCAGGCGCCTAGACGCCAGCAAGGTACTATTCTTTTATAGGTGTATTGACCATTCCCGGGCTCAAATTTTTAAATCTTCCGCTGCGCCCCGGGAGCGGGATCCGGATCCGCCGCTGTGCCGACAGTTTACAGCGTTGAATTAGGCATGGATATTATGTGTTGTTGTGTATGCTTCTGTGCTGTTATCTGCTTGCTTATATTGTGTTAATAATCGCAAGCTGTCCATTGCATACGCATTATTCATGTGCATTCAGATCCTGTTGATCTTGCCTTGTTACTGTTGATCTCTGTGCGTACCAGGATGCTGTTGAGGCTGAGCGAGTAACTCCCGTACCTCATCTCCTTGCTGGGATCTGTTAGCCACTATGAGCAGAGTGGGTAGCTCCCACATCTCATGAGTTGGGCAACAGCGGGTTGAGTTATGTTTTGCATCTGGTACCGTGTTTTGAGACGAGTGGGTAGCTCCAATATACTCACACACCCCGTGGCCACTGTCGTACTGTTGTTCAGTTGATCTGTATCTGTTGTTGAGCAGTCCTTTGAGATCCTTTGGCTCCCTGCAGTTCGGTTGTATCCTTGTTCTCATGCATAGCACTTGCATTTTATCTGTTGCCATTTAACTGTTGTTTTTCAGTTGCTCTTCGTACTGGGGTTTGACCCCATGTCCCTCTAGGGCTGGTGTTGTTTGCCTGTGTATGTGTTTACTCTGCTGGTCGTGAAGTATACCCAGCTGGAGGTGCCCCAGGAGGTGGTTAGAGTGTCCCAGTTAGCGTATAGCATATATGTATAAGCACTGTTAGCCAGGGGATGTCCTGTGCTTTATTGTATTTCGGTGACTTTTTGTAGTGCTTGTGTTTATTGAATGATGTACTGTTGTACTGAGTTATTTTAATTACTGGGATATTTTGAGTATTGTTGTATTTAAATTATATGTTTTAATCGTCGGGCCAAAGCGAAAATTTTAGCCACTATTTTAGTGCTTCCGCATGTGTTTGCGTGGTTAAACTCTGTGATTGAGCACGAGGCCTGACACTGCACATGTTTGAAACCTTCTAAAACATTTTGTTGCCTTTAAAATGAAGTATTACGACACTTCCTACGGCTGTGATTATAAATCACCTTATGCTTTGTTCTTATTTTAAATCGAAATATGGCTTAGACACATGTACATAGGTCAAGATCGTTTGATCAAACTGTCATCTGATATCAGGAACTGGTAACAAATCCCAAACATCGCAATTGAAGGGTATGTAGTTTGTCAACCACAACATGATCCCTCCTGATTTAAAAGGGCACACTGGTTCGTCAACCAGCGTCCTCACCCTTTCCATGGAGACCGTCTGTTATCTATGCCATAATCTCTTAAACATTTTCCTTCTTTAAAACTTGCTATAGTATCTTTTCTTTCTTCTGTCAAGTATTTGTTTGTGCTTTTAAATCTCCAATGGCGTTCATAAACTACTGAGAGTTCATGTGATTTCAATCGAATGAGAAAACTGGAATCATCTCTGAGTATGAACAGTACGCAAGCGTACCATATTCGAACAGAAAATAAGATCTGGGCTGTTTGGTCCACTCTGATTAGAAAAAGTCAACATGACTTAAATGAGCAGTTCAGATTATGATGGTCAAACAAGGTCAACTTAGCTTAGACCACGAAAACAGATCACAACATAAAAACAGTTCAGAGAAAGAAAACAGATCGCGACTAAAAATCAGCTCTGGGAATGAAACAAATAACGGACAATGAACAAATATGGAAAAATAGATCCCGATCTTATCTTAAAATATCACGGCTTTAGAAGATTTCTTTAGTCTGAAGAAATCGATCTCAAGAAAATTCCAGAAACAAGAATAACTAAGCTATTTGTAAGCTACTAAGGCAAAAATACTCAAACTACTTGTAAGCTGCTTATGAGATACTGAAAGAAATCACATAAGCTTCTTGTGAGCTGCTTTGAAGAATATCCCAGAAAACTCAGGAAGAAATTGAACGAACATCATCAAAAATTTTCTAGCAACTCTTTTCTGAATCAAAATTAAATTTAAAAACCCATACTTTCTACATAGAACATCATAATTTCAATTCTGTGTTTGACGAACTTCAAAACAGTTCTCAAACCTTTAAAAACGCTGTCAGGAAAGGATCAGATCTCACATGGCACCTATGGCCAAAGAGCCATGAGATCTGATCAGACAAGATTGAGGTGTAAAACCTCAGTGTTCTTGAAACAAAATGAGCACCAAGAACAGTTCTGGGTTGGCAATGAAATACCAAGCGGAAGTATCTAGAACTGAACCCTGATTTTAAAAATTCGATAAACAGATTTGAAACAGATGCTATGCGGGTATGCGGAAAGCTTAAAATACTCAACTTATGTTTCTGGAAGTTCGGATCTCAAATCCTACGTCTCCCCTTCTTCCAAATATGGAAGGCATCCACTAGAAGATTTGATCCTCAGACCCGATCATTGGGACTTATCCACTGCCCAAAGCTGAACTCCTAGACTCTACACCAGCTCTCAGGCTGTGTTCATCCAACTCTATGAACTTCTTTAACATCTCTGTTCAAAGACTACAATCACTAAGTTTAACGTCTTCGTGTCAAGACAGATTTGGTGTTTGGTTTGTGATTCACTCAACAATTCTAAACAGCTCTCAGATGTTATGTGAGTGAATCTCTGTGTGTGTGAAATTTACAGTGTAAGCTAAACTCTCGAATATAAAATCTCACACAATTGGGAAGAGCTTCTTCAAAGCTCAATTTAGCTCATCTGTCAACTGTTACAATAATCTCCTCTGTTTTTTATAGTTGACAGCTTCGCTTCTGGTTTATCTTCCCGTTGAACAACAACAACCCTCTTCATCAGTTTTCTTGTATAAATAGCCTCCCACTTTGATATAGCCGTTGGACACACATTTCTATCCGTTGAAAAGCTTATGCAACATTCTGACATTGTGTGTACCTTTCGTCCTTTCATTGTAAGTGGGTAGGTGTGGCTATTTAATGCATTTCATCTTCTTGTGAACTGATGTGACAATACATAAGTTTGAATTTTCTTATTCAAACTGAGTTTGTTCAACTGCTTTGATCCTTCAGATCTGATACAGACTTTATTCAGATCTGTTTGTATATCAGCTCAAATCTGATTCCTTTGTTCTGCTTCAGTTGATCTCAGATCTGATTTTGCTCTTCTTAGCTTATCCAGCTCCGAACTGATCTTCTCTTCACATCTGATCCAGCTCTGAGCTGATCTTCTCTTCTCGGCATATCTGTTATAATCAGCTCTTCTTGTCTTTTCTCGCTCGCTTCCAATATGGTCTGCTACAGTGTCAGATCTGGTCAGCTTTGACTGGTTAAGTGCACTACTCAGATCTGGTCAGTGGTACTCCTCCGAAATGGTCCAACGAGTAAGACTCACCACTACGTCGTGACATAAGCCGTTTTTTGGCCAAATTCCTTCGTTTAGGCCTCCGAAATCGCGTTTTTCAATTTTGTACTTCGCAACTCAGCTAAGCTAACTATACAGTCTTCATCTTTGACGATCTTGGTCTGCTACAGTATCGGATTCTCATCAGATCTGGTTCAGCTGTAGTATTGGATCTCATCTAGTTCAACTACAGTATTAGATCTGGTTTAGCTACAGTATCAGATCTGGTTCAGCTCACTGCTGCTCAGCTGATTCGTCTCTATGTCAGACCTGCACATCTCAATTAAACTGTTAGTAAATAATCAGCAGGTTTTGTGTATTTCAAAATTTAGATTCTGATCTGTAAACACAGATCCAACAATCTCCCCCTTTTTGATTTACACAAAACCTGAATAAACATATGCACGAATGTTTATGGTTTGAAATATTTCTCCCCCTTTTTGTGGCAATCAAAAGGGTTACGAAATCTTGTCTTCCCTTCAATATTTAAACCAAGACTCCCCTTCAACGCAGCACGGGGTAATTTTTTTTTTCAAAAAAAATATATATATATTTTGAGAAACAGTTTTCAGAAAAGCATGTATGATATGAGTTTTAAAAAACCAGATTCTGTGCTACTGTGAAAGTTCTCAACTACTCAGATCAGATCAGAGGAGTAATAAAGGATTCAATAATCTCTTCCATTTTTCTCTAAGTTTTAGCTCAACTAAAACCAGAGATCTTGGCGTCCACAGATCTCGGGCAATCTGTCAGCTCGTCAGAAAAGATATTGCTGCAATTTCCTTTCGAGAAACTGCTCTGCAATTCAGTAGACATTACTCCCCCTATCTTCATAAAGTGAGGTTTTGAAACATAAAACGATTTTGTAGCACGGATAAAAGATGCAAGATGAATCAGCTTTGGTGAGATAGATTTGAACTAAAAGAAGTCTCCAAAGTCGAAAGAATGCTACTGTTAAGCTTATATATGCAGACAGGAGAATCAATAATAAACGAATAGCAGATTTTCTTCCATTTCTTTCCATCTTTGGCCTCATAACCAAATCTGAAGTTCTTGGCATACACACAGATCTTGTGAAATCTGTGTCAGCTCGTTAGAAGAACTATTACCGTATTTTATTTTGGAAAATGCTCTGTAATTCGAAGATTATTACTCCCCCTGTCTTTATATAATGAAAGTTGAAATTATTTTAAAACAAAGCACCAGCTGACATTTTTCTGCACAAAAGAAAATTTAAAAAATAAACATCAGAGCACAAATAAATTTTGTTTCAAAGCTGAACATGTGCTATTGAGTCGCTTAATTTATTCAAACTAGGAGAAAACAGATCACCAAAATACCAGATTCTCTTTCATTTCTCTTATTTTGTCCCATGTGCTGAAAACAGCCCAACCAAAATAAGATCTTGGCTTACACAAAGAACTCGCGCATTCTGTGTCAGCTCGACAAAAGAAAACGAAAGTTCAAAAAATCATTCTTCACATTTTCTTCATAAAATAAGCTATTTTTCAATAACAACCTGCTCTGATACCAATTGATAGGATCAATGGAATCGAAAATATAGTTAAAATGAGCTTAGGAGTTCAGAAAGGGGAGGGGGTTGAATGAACTCCAATGGATTTTTATTTTTGAAACCTTAAAAAAGTTTTTACAAGCCTTGCTTAACTCAGATCTGAGTGATCAGATCTGAGGCTCTCAGTCCATGTTCTCTCGGTTAACAATTAATGTGCCGAAATAAACCGATTGAGCAGTGAATAGTTAAGAATAAATATGATACAAATAATGTAAAAAAGCAAGGGTCGAGAATTTGTTTGTGGAAGTTCGGATCTGAAGATCCTACGTCTCCCCTTCTTCCTTTTCAGGAAGGTTGCACTAGAATATTTGGTAAACACAGCCTCTGTCTACACCCGATCACCGAGTCTCACTCAAAGTGAACTCCTAGCAACTTCTACCACGCAGATACACTGCTAAGTTACAATCAATCGTAATTTTCGAACTACTTCAAGAAGCACGTTTGTTACAGACTCAATACTGAATATACAATGAACACGATATAGTGAGTACTGTAAATCTTCTGATTTCTATACAATGAAACCTGTTTACAAAGTAAACCAGAAGATATCTCGAAGATTTATCTAATAAGAACTTTGAACAAAAATGTTCTTCGATATTGAACACTGGGACTTAGACAATTTTTTAAAGAGCATTTGAATATTCCCAGAGAGATTCGAGAGTCTAGAGTGTCGAGAGCTTGAATAATCGAGAGTAACCGAGAGCTTCTTCATTTGAAATCTTCAGCTATATATACTCTTCATCCTCAACCACAACCTTTGCTTGCATATCTTCATCGTATCACCGTATTAAATGCTCCATTAATGCTATGCAACAGGTTGTCTGCGCTTGTCAGAGCTGAGTTGACTTATATACCAAAGTAGGTAATCATCGGTTGTACCAACTCTGCGTACTGTGCAACTATACTCAAAATACCTCTGATCTTGTCTCTTCAATTCAAATTTTCTAACAGGATTTTTCTGCTTAAATCGTGATCGTTGATTTCTCTCAAATAGTCATTTGATAACATCTGAAGATATTTTAAGCTTGCATCTGTTTTAACACTGAAATCTGAAATCTAGTCTCTCTTTCCCTTTTTGTACTTTACACAATCAATACTCTCTGTCAGATCTGAAATCATCTTATAAAAGTCATATTGAGATCTGAACTTTTCCCTTTTTGATTTCTTTAACCAGTAACTCTGTGAGAACTGAATTCCTGGAAGTAACTGATCTGATCTGAATTTCGTTCCCGAAATATGACAAATAATTACTAAAAATATCCTGAATGGATTTTGCTCAAAACTGAGTCCGTACTCATCTGATCGGCTCGAATCTGAAATACACCAACATATATAACTGGATCTGTTATCGTAGCCTCTGAATCAAATTTGATACCCTCTGATCTGAAGTCCTTAACCCGATAATTGGAATACTTGACCCAATTACTCAATAACCCGAATACTCAAATCTGAAATACTCTGATCTAAATTTACAATCTGAATACTGAGATCTGAAAGTTCCCGTTGAATATTATTTGCTCTTCTCTGATCTGATAACTTCTCCTGTTAGCTCAAATATGATAAATGCTTTTCCCGATATAGTTACGAATACTAACAGTCCAGATCTGAAATACTTCCTTCTCTTCTAAGAATACTTAACATCCATATGTTAGTCTTAATTTCAGTTCTTAGTCTTGTTGATAATATCATTCACCAGGTGATTGCGGAGACTGCTGAGATTGAGTTAGGGAACCAGATTTGGAGGAACTAGTGGTAACTGAGACTGTGTCAGTTGAGACGGAGAGCCGGATAGATGTTTCATCTATCACTAATTATGATGAAGAAGATCCTCTGGTTGAGACGGAGAAGGAAAAGGAGAAGAAGGCTGAGAAAGCAAAGGAGATAGGGCCAGTGGCTACTGAGGGAATGAGTTTGGAGAAGATTATTGACTCTGAGGACACAGAGCCCTTGATCAAGGTTCTGGCACGTACTGAGAAATCCACGTCTGATGAAGAGTCGATGTCCATTGATGATCTCTTCGCTCAGATTACAGACAATATGATGTTGCCATCTGTGACTACTGAAGAGCCAACAAGAATCAAATTCGGACTTGGTATTGAGATCCCATGAGTCAATGACGGAGACTGGTACAAGGCTAGTCTTCCTCAGATTGCTATTACCGATAAGGGGAAGGTGCCCCTTGTCGAGAAATATGAAATAAAAGGGCATCGGGCCCGAGAAATGTTCACGCTGATTTGCACACAAATAGAGTTTCTTGTACACATCAGGGAGAAAGTGATAGAGGAAATTGTTTCATTCTTTTCTTCATTCAGTTTACGCTGTTTGGCAGTTTTAGGGCCACTTTCAGATATAGCTGCTAAAGAGGAGCAGATTTTGGCATGGGCTGAGACAGATTCGCTACAGACAGCTGTGAGTAGCGTTTGAACATAGTTGCGAAGTATAGAGAAATGCTGTTGCGGAAATTTTTGGAGGCAAATAAATATTTTGAGTCCGGCACGCCCACAATGACAATTGATCTTCAAGTTCTGGGTATGCTTTCAGATGCTCACCGAGTTGCATTGGAACAATTGTTGGAGCATATGAGGGAGCATAAACTGGAGTGGACGCGCCCGATTAATTCAAGGTTGTTCGAAGGAGCCCATATAGATCGCGGTGCAGTTATTGTCCGATCTAACACAAACATAAGGTCTATTTGCTGGATTCAGTTTTGGTTTTGATTGATGGCTCGTGGACGGTAATAGAAGGACCAGATATGTGGGTACTCCAGCGCAGGGCACCCATTTCTCACAAGTGGGAGATGTTGCCTAAAAGGAAATACATGAATACTCTTGCCCCAATTTGTTTATTTTTTGAGCCAGTTCAAGTGGTGAGCTCTTTGCCTATCGTCAAGACTTGGGGCTGGGCCAGAGTTTGTACTGATATTATACAATTCTCACTTTTTGGCCATCTACAACCAGTTGGAACGATCAATCTATGTACAGCTATAGTTCCGGTTGGACCAGTTTTGGATAGGAGTATAGTTCCGAGGAATTAGTAATAATATTCAGCACGGTATTCTAGCAGAAAGTTTTGGTGATTGTACAGCATACAGATCCAAGTATTTCTTCAGCTTCTAGTTCAGAAAGTTTAGTTTCGATCAGCTTGCCCTCTCCAGAAGCGATTCCAGCCACTCCAAGTTCTTCAAGATCTGATTCTCGAATGCATTTTACTACTGCTGACATTACTCTAGGTGAAGAGACTGTTGATCAGATTTCAATGCCTACTACTCTTCAGCTTCTAGTTCAGAAAGTTTAGTTTCGATCAGCTTGCCCTCTCCAGAAGCGATTCCAGCCACTCCAAGTTCTTCAAGATCTGATTCTCGAATGCATTTTACTACTGCTGACATTACTCTAGGTGAAGAGACTGTTGATCAGATTTCAATGCCTACTACTATTATCTCTTCCCACGATTATACAGACGCAATTGCACAGCTCAGAGCTTCAGTGGATCAAGTTTCCCTTGAGCAAGTGCAATCAAGATTTCACTTAGAAAAACTCAAGGCTGACCTCTCTAGAAGAATTTCAAGTCTTGAGACTACGTTTATTATGGCTTCAGATAATCAGGATAGGGCAGCTTGTGTTCAAACCGATATTCTCGTAAGGAGATGGAAGATCAAAAGGCTGCTCTGTCTCAAGATTTCGAAGATCAACTGGCTGCTATTCGAAGACTGCTCTATCTCAAGATTTCGAAGATCAACTGGCAATTCGAATAGCAACCAGTTCTTGGATAGATCCAACAGAACTTCCAGACCCTTAGCTCTCAATTGCCAAAAATCATCTCGTACATCAATAGGGGCGGTGATGCCAAAAAGGGGGAAAGTAGTAGAGGTCCGCAGCCTCCTCCTGACAATAGAAGCAGACCTGGAGATGGAGGAAGCAGACCTAGTGGTGGTGGTGGTAGGAGCGAACCTCAGAGAAAAAGAGGCAGTGGTTCTTATAGAGTAGATGGAAGAATGCGTTACTAGCTTGGGGAAAGCTGATCAGAGCTGAACAGTTTTTGTTATTTTCAGTTTGTACAAATCTTTTGTACTTAGAAATTTTGAATATATATACATAGCGCGACTTTGAGCTATACCTTTTGTATCTTTTTAAGTCGTAGGCTGATAAGTTTTGTCATCACAAAAAAGGGGGAAATTGTTAATATAAATTTATAAGTTTTGATGATAAAACGAAAACAAGACTAAGAACTGAAATTAAGACTAAGATCTGGATGTTAAGTATTCTTAGAAGAGAAGGAAGTATTTCAGATCTGGACTGTTAGTATTAGTAAATATATCAGGAAAAGCATTTATCAGATTTGAGCTAACAGGATAAGTTATCAGATCAGAGAAGAGCAAAGAATATTCAACGGGAAATTTCATATCTCAGTATTCAGATTGTAACACAAATTTCAACAACTAAGACATCATTAATGGAAATGTTACCATGGGTAATCTTACCCTTACCCACAGTGTTACCGTGTGAGTTATCACCAAAAATAATTTTGGCTCCTTTGTGTTGCATCACATCTGACAGCAGCTTTGGATTTCCCGTCATGTGCCTCTCACATCCGCTGTCCAGATACCAAATGCTAGAATCTTTTGCAGCTTTATACCAGTTGTCCTGCAATTAAGAAAATAAAATTTTGGTACCCAATTTTACTTGGGTCCAGATCGGTACCTCTTTCGGGACCCATGCTTGAATTACTTTAACAGTTTTCCCAGTATGGACATCCACTAGGGTTCATGCAGAAGTATTACGTGATTTGTTGAGCTTTGGTTTAGCACTTTGATCATTCAGATTTAGTTTGGGCTGAACCTTTACCCATACAGATTTTTCCTTCGTCGAACAACGCCTTTGCTGGTTCGGAACAGATGACTTAGATCCAGCTTTCGCTTTATCTTTCTCAAGTATGTTCTTTAGCCAACTAGGCTTGCAGTTCTCAGGCTTGGTATAACCAATACCTTTTTTTCCTTTATGGTTCAGCTTTGGTGAAATCTGATCATCGTACTTCACCGACTCACATGCATCATGTACCACACTGGCTTTGACAAAGTTCATTTTCTTGAACTTGCAATCAACCAGATCTGACTGAGTAGTAGTCCCTTCAGAGCTACTTTCTCCAACGCTAAAACCTAAGCCAGTTTTATCACTCAGTGGCTTCTGAGTCTCATGCAGCTTTCCCAAGGAAACAGAAGACTTTGTCCAGGAGCTCATCACATGATTTAATCTCTCGTTTTTATATGTGAGCTCACAGGACTTATTTCTCAAGAGATCATTCTCGATCTTCAGCTTACTTAACTCTGTTTGTGAGCTGTCAGAATCCCCAAGCTGAGCAGTGCTTGGTTCAACTGAACTATTTTTCAAACATCCGTTTTCAGCTTTGATCTCCTCGAATGTCTGAGATAGCTTATGGTACTCATGGACCATTTCATTTAGTGCGTTGATAAGGTCCTCACGTGTAAATTCAGTATTGGAGAAATCAAATACCTCATCATCTGTTGTTTTGTTGGCCATCAAGTAGTGAACTTCTTCTTGCTAACTATCACTGGATGAGGAGCTGCTTGATGTTGTCTCCGAATCTGAATCCGCCCAGTTCTTGTTACTCTCATCTGCAACAAGTACTTTTCGATCATTCTTTCGATTGGGCCTCTTCTCAGATCTGGTACTCCTTCTCTCTGTGGACCTCCTATCATCCTTCTTGGATCTATCATCTTTCTTCTTGTCGTCCTTCTTGGGCCTGTTGCAATCTACTGCGAAATGCCCTGGTCGACCACAGTTATATCAATTTTGATCAGTAATAACCTTATCAGATTTATGAACATTTCTATAATTAAAAGAAGGGTTATAGGATTTTCTCATGAATTTCCCAAACTTCTTGACGAAGAGGGACATGACGTCGTTGCTCAATTGCTCTACATATTTGCTAGTGCTAGTGAGCACTATTCAGATTTCGTTGCTGCTAGAGCCTTGGTTGGTTGTGATGTTGATGGTCCAGCCTCAGATCTAGTCTCCAGCTCAAACTCGTAGGCTTTGAGATTAGCAAACAGATCATGGAGCTCAAGCTTGTTCAGATCCTTGGACTCTCTCATTGCCATTGTCTTGATATCTGTCAGGCCACGTGCTAATCAGCAAAGATTACAGCACAATCAAGCACATAATTGCGGAAGCATAAAATAGGGCTTAAAAATTTTCGAAATATTTTGGGCCTGAACTCAAACAATCGTTCAAAATATCAATACTCAAAATACGAGTTAAATCGAAACTCATACACAACAGGTAACACAAATATAAAATCAACAACAGATCCCCAAATACATAGAAACATAGGGCATCCCCTGGTTCGATACATACACAATATCATAACTGGGACTCAGGGAAAAGGGGATCGACCAGCTGGCATGCCACTCTGTCCAGCTTGGTTACCTGAAGATCCTGCAAATGGGCAACACAGACCCAAAACACAAAAGCAAGAAAAGAAAATACGAGGTCAAGCCTCAGTACGAAGAGCCATCTATAAACAGCAAATCATGCAACATGCTATAAACTAAGTCATGAAATGCATGAGGCTGTCAAAGGAATCGGTAATCAAGACCATTGTATCAACTGGCAAATCATCTCAAGCGAGCCTCTATAACACACGTGATGTATCAACCGGGGGAAATCATCGGTCCGTCAGCCTATATCATAGCTCGGTGGTATTCTGCACCACTCCGATGATAGCGTTGGACTTTCATGGCACGACACATCTGTCTGCCGATCACAACGTGGCCCTATCTCAGGTCATCAATCAATCAATCAATCAGGCTCAATATGTATGCATGAATGCCAATCAATAATCAATTCTCAATTCATACAATAACCATACATGAAAACAGAATATCAATAATCACACAAGGCAAGATCTTCTCACGTAAACACAGCCATCAATACCAACAGATTTCATAACACGAAATATAGCTATGATCATGCTCGAAGCTGTTAAGAGTTGCTCCAATTCGTACCTCACAGCTTCAATCTACCTCAACAGATTTCTCAAAGGCACGGCAGAACTCAACCTAAGCAAACCAGCTTCCTCTTGGTTTCGCTAATCACGGCAGAAGCTATCCTGAACCTCAAATCTGTTAAGAGAACTCGTAAATCAGCTTAATTCCAGTTCAAATCTGAACTTCTAAGCATCACTGCCTATGTTCAAGATTCCAGACTCTCAACCTAAGCTCTACAAGCTTAAAACAGTAAGATCTACTCACCCAAAAGCTCAAAAGAGCTGAAGAGCTAACAGATCAGATTTCTCAAGAAATCCTCGAACACCAGCTAATTCGTGCTTCTCTCCAACGTCGACTCAGACCTCCTAGCTAGCATAAATCGAAAGAGCAACTCAAGAGGAGTTCAGCGCCACCTATCTCGTTCCAAACGACGGCGGGAAACGACGGGAAATTGGAGAAATAAGCTACGGTGAACAGTACCGAACGAGGGTTTCAAAGATGAGGATAAGAAATATCGGGTCAAAATTTCGCTAAGTGTAAATCAGCACTTGGTATATAAATCCTCAATTCGCTATTGTTCTCATCAATTCAGATTCTGGTACTGATCGGATCTCTCGCTAAGGCAAAAGTCTTACAGCTGAATCTAACATTTACTCTCGCTACTGCCTCAGCTGATACAATTCAGACGTTGCGCTCCTAACATGCTATCAAACGACGCCGTACTAACTAATCCAAACGACAACGCATCAGAATCCCCACTAACTAACTCAACCGTCGTCGCGCTATCTCACAGCTGATCCTTCACACTCACAGCTGCCAGCATTCACTCACAGCTGAAAAAAATCTCTTGTAATAGCAACAGCTGATTTGCTCAACAACACCAGCAGTCAACTCAGCTGGGTTGTGTTGGGGATCCGGATCCGCCCCCGGTCAGGCAGCGGAAGAACAAAAATTTAGAGAACCGGGAGGCGATCAATACGAAGAATAATTCTACATGTATCAACATACATAGGGTGTTTCAGGCGTGTTACCTCGCTGGCACTTGTGCCTGGCTCCAACCGGTGTTTCAAGAACCCGGCGCTTCTCGGTTGATTGCGGTAGTTACGTCAATCCGGTCCATGACCAGATTCGAGACTCCTTCGTCAAACTGCACTAGAAGTCCTGACGAGATCAGCACGATCGGATTCTCCTCGAAAAACTGGCCGGAACGAAATTCCGGCGAAGTTGGGCGGCGGCGGCGGCGGCGCACGGCGGCGGCGGCGTGGTCGAGAGAGGAGAGGGAGGGTGGC
>KQ989063.1:30096-43283 GCA_001598015.1 Dorcoceras hygrometricum | reverse complement strand
GTTGTGTTCATAGATGATATCTTAGTGTATTCTAAGACTAGATTTGAGCATGTGGATCATTTGAGGACTGTGCTTCAAGTGTTGAAGAATATGCAGTTGTTTGCTAAATTTAGCAAGTGTGACTTCTGGTTGGAGAAAGTAGCTTTCTTAGGTCATATTATATCTAAGGATGGATTAGAAGTTGACCCAACTAAGGTAGAAGCTGTTCGTGACTGGCCAATACCAAGGTCTGTTTCAGAGAGAAGGAGTTTCTTGGGTGTAGCCGGATATTATAGGCGATGTATCCAAGGATTTTCTAAGATAGCTGTTCCCTTGACCTCGCTGACGAGAAAGCTGGTTAAGTATGAATGGACTCCAGAATGTCAAATCAGTTTTGACAAGTTGAAGCAAGCGCTGATTGAAGCCCCTGTGTTAGTTATGCCATCTGATCGAGGAAAGTTTGTCATCTATACAGATGCGTCTAAAATGGGTTTAGGTGTTGTACCGATGCAGGACCGTAGAGTGATTTCCTATGCTTCCAGACAACTTAAAGATCATGAGAAGAATTATCCTACGCATGACTTAGAGCTAGCAGCTGTAATATTTGCCCTTAAGATTTGGAGACATTATCACTATGGGGAGAAGTATGAAATATTCACTGACCATAAGAGCCTCAAGTATTTCTTCACCCAGAAGGAACTTAATTTGAGGCAGAGGAGATGGTTAGAGCTAGTAAAAGATTACGATTGCACAATCAGTTATCACCCAGGAAAATCCAATGTCGTGGCAGATGCCTTGAGTAGGAAATCTGTTGGGTTAGCTCAGTTTTTGGTCCAGAGACCATTGGCATATGAGAAGTCTGGAATAGAAATAGTGCCCAGTGGTAGTACTATGGTTTTTGAAGATCTCTCCATAAGATCAAATCTGATAGACCAGATTCGAGAGGACAACCCAAGGATGAGCAACTTCAGAAGTGGGTTAAACAAGATAGAGAGAGAGGAAGTAACCTCTACTTTTCAGAAGGAGAAATAATCAGATATCTGGGAAGAATCTGGGTGCCCCAAGTAGACACCTTGAGATCAGATCTCATGACAGAGGCCCATACAGCCCCATATTCAGTACATCCAAGGAGTACTAAGATGTATAAAGACCTCCAGAAGTTGTATTGGTGGCCAGGAATGAAGTGAGACATTTTTAGATTTGTCTCTGAGTGTTTAAATTGTCAATTGGTGAAAGCTGAACACCAAAGACCAGCAGGATTATTGAAGCCACTGCCTATTCCAGAATGGAAGTGGGAGTGTATAGCGATGGATTTTGTAGTTGGTATACCTAAGACTGTTCAAGGATATAACTCTATTTGGGTTATAATAGACAGACTCACTAAGTCTGCTCACTTCTTACCAGTTAAGACAACCTACGATGTCAGTAGATATGCAGATTTGTATGTGAAGGAAATAGTGAGGCTACATGGTGTTCCAGTTTCCATAGTATCGGATAGAGATCCAAAGGTAGTTGGTATACCTAAGACTGTTCAAGGATATAACTCTATTTGGGTTATAATAGACAGACTCACTAAGTCTGCTCACTTCTTACCAGTTAAGACAACCTACGATGTCAGTAGATATGCAGATTTGTATGTGAAGGAAATAGTGAGGCTACATGGTGTTCCAGTTTCCATAGTATCGGATAGAGATCCAAAGTTTACCTCATCTTTCTGGAAGAGTTTGAATAGAGCTTTGGGTACGAAGTTGACCTTTATCACGGCTTTTCACCCCCAGACAGATGGTCAATCAGAATGGGTGATTCAGATTTTGGAAGATTTGCTCAGAGCATGTATTGTGGTTTTTCAGAGAGTTGGGATCTGATATTACCATTGGTAGAATTTGCATACAATAACAGTTTCCAAGCATCTATCCAGATGGCTCCATATGAAGCTCTCTATGGCCGCAAATGTAGAACACCTCGTCACTGGGATGAAGTTGGTGAAAGAGATGGTTTAGGAACAGATGTAGTGGAGCAAACCGCAGGAGCTGTTAGAAAGATAAGAGAACGAATAAAGCTGCTCAAAGTCGGCAGAAGAGTTATGCAGATAATAGGAGAAGAGAGCTGAATTTTGAAATCGGTGATCATGTATTTCTGAGAATTGCTCCAATGAAAGGAGTAATGCGCTTTGGGAAGAAAGGAAAGCTGAGTCCAAGATATGTTGGACCATATGAGATTTTAGAAGGAATAGGAACGCTAGCTTATCGATTAGCACTGTCCCCGCAGTTGTCAGCAGTGCATAGCATTTTTCATGTTTCAGCTTTGAGAAAATATATTCCTAATCATTCGCATGTGCTAAGCCATGAGCCAATCCAGTTAGCACCAGATTTAAGTTACGAAGAGAGACTAGAGAGGATTCTTCTTCGAGAAGTTAGAAAGCTAAGAAACCGTAGTATTCCTCTGGTTAAGATACAATGGTCTAACCAATCTGAGCGAAAAGCTACGTGGGATACATAAGTTGATATGCTTAACCTTTACCCATATCTGTTTGGTAAGTAAATTTCGAGGACGAAATTTCAATAAGGAGGGTAGAGTTGTAACGCCCCAAAATCCATAGGATCACATATTTGAATCTTATTTATTTCAAGGGTCAAAATGACAATTTAAATGTTATCATAAGCTATATTATGAAAGCTGATTTTATTAATTTCATAAGTGAGGCACAACGCAGCAAGTTCCAGCAGATGTCACTCCAAGCGTAATACACGAGCAGGTTTTAGAAATCTGTTAAAATGATTTTTAGGAGAACGAAATGATTTCTTTTTAAAAGGGTTTGGTAGATTTGCAAATTAAAATACTGAGAGGGATATTTTACTCAAATTCATAACTTTAGGTAAGGTGTGTCATGCTTGAGGAATACACCTCACCTGCCACTAATCCCTCCCATACAAATACCTGTTTGAAGGAAAAAGGGTTCATTTCATTTACAGAAAGAAAACTCTTCTCTGTTCTTTCAAATACTTCCAAAGAAGCTCGTTGTGTTTGCTTAAGGAGGAGGAATTCTGTGAGAACTAACTGCTGTTGAAAAAGCTCAGTTCAAAGGCAAGTAAAAGCTGATTCTTGCTACACCATTTGAAGCATATATTGATTTTTCTCATTTTATGGATCTGCTTGCCGTATGTTCAAATTATGTTTAAGTTTATGTTCAAAGAAGTTTTACGAATGTTTAAAGAAAAGAAAGATTAGGTTCAAAGTTATGTCTTCTGCTTCCAAAGTTTTTCACAATGTTTTAAGAAAATTAAGGATGTTTAAAAGTACTGAGGAGTTCAGATTTGAGTCACGTATGTTCATGAATGTTCTTCTTTCTGGTGAATGGTAACATTTGAATTTGACTCTATGTAATCAGAGATGCTAGTCGAATCAGAAACTAAGTCTGGTTTGATAGGAAGAACTGGTATAGTAGATGTCGTTCATGATGTTGCAGCACCAAGTTCTTATTCAGACTTTGTTTCCTATGTTAGCGACTAAATTTCATATTTAAAAACAGAAGTTTTCATTTCAGTTGGTGTTTTCGTTACACATCAGATTTTGGTCAGATTTCACAGTATTAAATACTTCACTGCTGAGTTGCTTGCGATGATTCATTGACATCTTAGTTGACCAACTTAGTTGCGTTGACATCTGAGTTGACCAAGTTGCAGCTGTTTTACTCCTAAACACTATTCCGTCGAACATATCTGTTTCACGCTAGTTTTACTATTCTATAATCAGACATCTGTTTCTTTTCTAAACACTATTCCTTAGTCGACATCTGAGTTGATCAACGACATCTGTTTCAACGTTAGTTATGTAATTTTCACAATCGATATCTGTTTTGCTTTCCAGTACAGTTTCTATTGAGAAATCTGTTCGCATTTCAGCGATCATTTTCCAGTAGTCCAATCTGATACTCATTAAATTTTAAAATGGCAAGCAAGTTTTAAAAGAAGCGAACCCAGTGATATTTCAAAGGAGATTTCAAAAGAAGATTTCGAAAGAAAGGAGTTTAAAGGAATGAAAGTTTATTTTTAAGGATTTATGGCGTAGATAACAGACGGTCATAAAGGAAGGGCGAGAAGTTGTCCAGATGTCAGTTGCCCTTTCATAAAGGAAGGGTGAGCAGTCGTCGAGAGTGTCGATTGCCCTTTCACAAGGAGCTATATGCTAGAACTGATATCAGAAGTCATTTGATCAAGTGCATAACAGACCTAAGGAGAGCTTCTACGCCATAAATCATAAAGTATGAGAAATTAAATGAAGGGCTCTGGGTTATTGTCCCCGCATCCAAGTTATGAAAGAAAGTTCAAGAAAGAAAGCTTAAGAAAGTTTACGAAAGAATGTTTATGTTTAAATAAAGTTCCTTTAAACTCAGTTATGTAAATGTTCAGATGTCTGCCTGCATTAAATGACTTTGTTATTACTCAGATTTTACTTGTTGAGCCCCTAGGCTCATTAGCTTTTAAAATGGTGCAGGTGAGACAGTTAAGGGACAAGCGAAAGGTGGAAGCTGAGACAGCTGGGTGGTGAAGTGTTTATCTATGGACATCGTTTTCCGTGACGAGCTGTTGTTGTATTTTATCTTAGACATATGTAATAGATCTATTGCAACAGTAGTAAATTCATATAGAATTTCAGGTGTTATAATATCGCATTCGCAGTGTATATATGAAATCTCTTTTTCGCAAAATTTCAGTACTTGGCGCTGAACGTGTGTATGTCAGTCTTGTGTTTGTGTTTCGAAATTTTTCTAAGTTATAAGAAATACAGCTTATAACAAATTGTCATTCAGCCCTTCTTTTTACTTCTAAATCTTAATTCACCCCAAATCCGTGACCCCGTGGGCTCGGGCATCACATTTATGATTGCTCTTCGTACTGAGGTTTTACCTCGTGTGTTATTCCCTTGGGACTGCTTTGGTCGTGTTTTGGCCATTGTAGGTTTTTCAGGTGGTTCAACTGGTCCTTGAGATGCATCAGCTGGTGGAGCCCCATAGGTGTCGGTGTGTTCCAGTTATGTATATATTCTATCGAGTCATTGCCAAGGTATGCCCTGTGTAAATGTTTTAAATCCTGGATCGATTGTGTGAGGTATATATACATATGTGATTGTTGTGACGTTGAGTTTTTACTATTGGCTTTCGTATCGAAGTCTGTATTTTGAGTATGCATTTATTTTGAAGTTATATTTCCTGTTCGGGCAAAGAAAATTTTTTACCACTTTTTAAGCTTCCGTATTTTAGCGCTAATTGCGTGCTTATGTCGGTTTTATGAGCACCGGACCTTATATTTTGGTATCAGAGCTTAAACTGGGATAAGCTCAATTCTTTTGTATCACACTCGAGTCAAGGCACAGTGATTGTCCTCCTGCATGTGCTTGGATACTTGATTTACCTGTTTTTGCGTTTACATTTGGTCACGTAGATGTCGTCCAGGAGGAGAGGTAGAGTTGGTATATAGGTAGTGAGTGAGCCGAGAGTTTTGGATAGCGATGAGGGTGAGTACATAGCTCAACCTAGTGTTCCTTTGCGTCGTAGGGCGAGGAAGACCGAGGTTGATGTTGAGCATTTGACTCGACTGATAGACGATATGGAGCTGGTTCTGTCTAGGTTTCAGCGGATGAATCCTCCTACCTTATCTGGTGCTGAGGATGGAGTGACAGGCGAGGAATGGCTTGAACACATGGTGGGATTGTTTGACCGTGTTCAGTGTGATGAGGAGAGGAGACTGAGTTTGGCGACGTTGCAGTTGTGAGAGTATGCGCAGCGCTAGTGGAGGGGTGCTTCCTGAGCAATGACTGAGATGGATATGGTGATCTCGTGGGAGAGTTTTTGCGCCGCTTTTCATCAGTAGTACTGTAGCGCCCCAAAATCCATGGACTGCAATTTTAACCCTTTTTACTGTTAGAGTAGGTGCCCAACTAGCCAACTTGTGGCGTGTGGGTTCTTGTTGACTCTATGTAAAACGATCTTTATTTATGAAATTTGTATTCTTTTATGGCATTCTTTATCGTCATTATTTTATAATGTTAATTGTGTTGGATAAAGACCTAGAATGCACCATCGTGTATGTTAAATGTGATAGTGGATATGATGGCTATCATGAAACACATCTAATAGTCACTGTGTATTCTAAACTCGTTCCTAGTCGATTGGGCCGTCAAAATGAGGATAAGGCCGCCCTAGTTTGAGACTAGCATCTGCAATATGAAGTACCACGTTTCATTGGTAGGGAACATTGTGATGTTCTGAGCATGCAGATGGATAGTGACCTGGTGATCTATCGAACTCCCTCGTTCGGACTTTCCAAGTGGTTACCATTTGTCGAGTGGATTAAGTCCGAGGTCTTGGTTGTACAGATTAGCACTCATTACTCGAAACTTCATTGAGACTCTACATTATAGGTACCTCACTTTTACCCGTTTACCGACTCAGTTGGGGTCATCAGGTGGCGGGATTGGGTGAGGTCCCGATGCATGTAGGAGTCGATGCTTCGTTATCGAGGATTCACCACTCGCCCTTGTGCGTGGATATCCTATGCTATCTGAGGAGATAATAGTGTGACAAATCTCTGGCCAGAGTACTAGATGTGTTTTGGATAAATGGGTTTGCCTAGTAACACACGCGATGTCACTATTTGATCTCCAAGATGTATGCATGGTTATTGGATCTCTAGCGAATCTCGATTTACCATTGGTCGTCGATCTGATCGGGATATTTGTGTTGAAAGGACCGTACTGTACGCTAACCATTACCGACTGGTTCTTGCAGGCACTATCAGTGATACCTAGGGGATCGTGGCGCGATGTTGCTAGAAGCTTTACCATGATCCGATGGGTTAGTCCGAAAATGTGGTTTCAGAGTCGCAAATGTTGTGAGCCAACGGCTAACTGTATCCCTGAACCATTTAGGGTCACACAAGTACTGGTTTCTCAATTCCCACACGGAAATCAAGCTCAATTTGTTGAGTATAGGAGGAGGAAGGATGGAAGTGTGACTTCCTAAAATTAAATAGGGTCAAAATGCAATTTCCCTAAAGTTTGGGCTAGTTTCACTATCCTTGAAACTTGCAGGGGCCAAACTGCTATTTTGGATTAGGTGGTCCAAAATATTGTTTTTGCATCATAATGCTCAATTTTGTAAACTGTGTAGATCGCTCCGATCTGATCGTAGATCGGGATTATGATGGAGTCATAGTGATGGACTTGAAACGAAAGTGCACTCTGGGACTGGGCCCGACCCAAGCCCATTAAGCCGGTTCAAGCCCATGTAGAATCTATAAATAGGGCCCTAGGGTTTGCATTTGAAATAGTACCAAAACCCTAAACACTTCCTCCCTCTCCTCACATCCTCACGCCGCCGCCGCAGCCCCCGTCGTCACCGCCCGTAACCGCGCCGTCGCTGTCGCCGCCGTCGGACTTGTTCCGACCATTCCGCGAGGAAATTCCGTCCGTGAAATCTTCGTCGTGTTTTTATAAATAGGGCCCTAGGGTTTGCATTTGACATAGTACCAAAACCCTAAACACTTCCTCCCTCTCCTCACATCCTCACGCCGCCGCCGCCGCCCCGCCATCACCGCCCGTAACCGACGCCGTCGCTGTCACCGCCGTCGGACTTGTTCCGACCGTTCCGACGAGGAAATTCCATCCGTGAAATCTTCGTCGTGTTTTCTAGTGCAGATCGATGAAGGAATCGAGAATCCAGTCGTGGACCGGATTAGGAGGCCAACAACCGCCAACCGTTGGAGTGCCGATTTCCTCGTGAAATAGGTCGGAGCCAGGAGCCTAGACGCCAGCAAGGTACTGATCTAAACATCCTATGCATGTTTATGTACTGTTTTAATAGTGTATTGACCATTCCCGGATCCAAATTTTTAAATCTTCCGCTGCGCCCCGGGAGCAGGATCCGTATCCGCCGCTGCGCCAACAGTGGTATCAGAGCTTGTGCTCGGATCTGTCAATAAATTAATTGTACCTATATTGCATCAGATCTCAGAATTTCAAAAAAAAAAATTTCTGCCGCCGCGCCAACGCCGCACCACCACCGCACAAACGCCGCACGCTGCCGCGCGCCTGTCGCGCACGACGTGCGCACCTGTCGCGCGAGATTCACCGCGGGAATCACGGGATCGTGCGCGCATCTGTTAGGTTCGAAAATCAGGAACTAAGAGTTAGCAAGCGCTATTGTTAAACACATTTGAAATTTTGCGCTGCCAACGGAGGTGCAATACCTCTGGTTCTTGAACATTAAAAAAAAGAGCACCGGAGACAGATCTGGTATGAAATAAAATCATGCGGAAAACACCAGAACTGAATCCAATATTTTAAAACAACTTTGCGCAAACAGATTTCTGTAAAACCAGCATGTTAAATATGTTTGCTATGTGCAAGTGTGATTTCTGTTATGCATGCTAAATTAAATGCAAGTGCTGAATGAATAACAGAATACAATACACAATCGATTTGTTTATGGAAGTTCGGACTTCAATGTCCTACGTCTCCCCTTCTTCCTCCTCGAAAGGTTCCACTAGAAGATTTGATCTATACATCGTGTACAGACCCGATCCCGCAACCAGCAGCTGCGAGAACTCCTAGACTCTACCAGCCCTCAGCTATTCACTCAATCACTTATTTAACGCCTCTGTGAGAAAGGCTACAAACACAGAGTTTAACGTCGTCGTGCTTGGACGGGATCTGATTTGCATTTGGGTTTTGATTCACTCGCTAAGCAATTACGCACATTTCTCAAAATATGCGAGTGAATCAGTGTGTGTGAGAATTATAGTGTAAGCACAACTCTCGTAGAAATTAAATCTCACACACTAGGGAAATGTTCTACAAAAGCTGATTAGAACTCAGCAGTCGACGTCGTTGTAAGATCCTCTCTAATGGTGGTCGACTGCTTCGTTCTTCTTTGTTCTTCCCTCTGTATTTTTCACTAAGCTTTGTTCCTTATCGATTGATCACATGTCTTCTTCAAAATCTTCGTATATAAAGCTTCTCTCCAAATATCGCCGTTAGACAATAGATTCAAATCCCTTCTGCGCTTGTCAAGGCCAATTTGTCTTCTTTCCAAATGTGTGCAACCATCCTCTGTATATTATACTATTTCTAGAATAGTACAAATCTTGTTCCCTTAATTTAAGGCATTTTGCACGACTCAATCTCAGCCATTGATTCTTTCCATCTTGACCGTTGATTGCGCCCCAACAGTTGAAAGCTTGCAACAGCTGAATGTGCTCCAATACTTTGTTCAACACTATAGCTTGCGACTGGATTAATCTTCTGCTGACATCTTAATCGCAACAGCTGATTCTGTCTTTGCGCTACTGCTGAATTCATCGTTGCGTCTGGATCACTGTAGCTACCTACTGGTTTTCCTTAGAAGAAGTACCTGCTGGTTTTATCATCGCAAAACCATCTGCTGAATCTTAGCGCGAAGGCAAAACGCTATCGTATCTATTTATCCAAACGACATCGTTTTGCTATCGCCAACTTCTAGTACCATCGACTGGTTCTACTGTATCTCACTGCTGATTGTGATGACATCACTGCTGATGTCATCATTGCTGATCCAGCTCTTGCGCTTCCTGTTAACTGCTGATTGTGATGACATCACTGCTGATGTCATCATTACTGTTCGATCTTCATCAGCAACCTCTCTTCTTTGTATTTGATCACTGTAGCTTCCTGCTGAATGAAATGTAGCTTGCTGCTGACGTCATCGTTGCTGTTCATAGCTTCCTCCAGTAGACATGCTTACGTCATCATTGCTGATACCAACTCTTCTTATCAATAGAAACGCTGACGTCATGGTTGCTGATTCTTGATTCCTTCAATAGCAACGCTGATGTCATCATTGCTGAATACTGCTGCATGTTACTGTTAACGTTGCTGATTGTGATGACGTCATCGTTGCTGAAAACTTCTACTGCTGAATCCATCTTCTCCAGATTCTCTTTACGCGACACAACTAACAGCAGGTACAACTGTTCCACGTAAGCATATCTGTCCACGCTGGGCTCCACGTAAGCAAATCTGTCCATTCATGACGCCACGTAAGAAAAGCTGATAAACTTCTTTTCTTCATCAGCAGCCTCAACTACTTTGTAGCATTCCAAACAATCGATTTCTCCTCTTATCATCTGCACACTACGTAGAAACGTTAGAACCACCGTAACAGGTTTTGTGTAACTCAAAACTTAATCAGGATCTGTTTACACAGATCCATCAGCATCTCTCGCGCACATCCCGGCGGCAGTTGTGGTAACCGTGTGCACATGATGCGCACGGTGGTGCGCGCATGTTGCGCACGGCGGTGCGCATGTGGTGCGCACACTGGCCAGTAACCATGCGCACATGTTGCGCACGGTGGAGCGCACTCTCTGTGCACACTGGCCGGACACCGTGCGCACACTTTGCGCACGGTAGTGCGCACACGTCGTGCACAGCCGCCGCCCCACCTGCACGAACTGGTCGCGCAGGTGGCCACCCCCCGTGCGCACACGCTGCGCACGGTGGCGCGCACAGCATGCAGCACAAGTTCTGCACGCGTGCGGGCGGTGGCGCACCGCCCGTGCGGCAGTTTCGAGGCGGAGATGCGACAACTGTTTTCGAATTCTAGGGTTTTTTCGGGCCTGTCTCGGGCGGCCCGAATGGTTTTCGGGCCAATATTTGATATTTGGCCTTTTTTGGTCGGACCAACATTAATTTTTGAAATTTTTTAGATTTTGGGCCTAAAATTGTTTTGAACCCAAATTTTGATGCAATTATAATAACAAAATAAGATTTTATTTATAAAATGTGATTTTATATTTAAAATGCGATTTTGTTGGATTATATCAAATTTGATTTGATTATTTTATTTATGTCAATTAATTGAATTGATAATGTTTGGGATGATCGAGAGCCGTGCCATCGAAGACTTGTAAAACTGGAAGCTTATGTAATAGGATTTCATTTGCTACTGCATGTCACCTAGGATTAGACCTAGATCCGTGCTTGGCAACCACGGATCGCATAGCTCTCGCTCATCGATTATCCCAATTATATATATGTGATATATGTCTGTTGAATCCGCAATTTTGAATTTGATTTAAAATTATTGAGACAAAATTTCAAAATTAAAAATCCATCATTTTAAATTTGATTTAAAATTTATATCAAGATCAAAAGTTTATTCGATAAGCTAAGGGAATTTAAATATTGTTTAAAATTTCCTACCTTCCATCAACAATGGGTGTACGTCGATGCTACCCGTATACATGACCCGGCTCATATTATTGAGGGGGTTATGTATGCCGGAAAGCTGTACACGTCATTGACACTTGCTGTGAGTTGGTTGGAACTCCCTTTATCGTTGGCTCATATTATTGGGGACGTTAACGAGACCGTCCATCACAACTCAACATTGATGGGTCATCTTGACACGTGATAGTAATCGGCGTCATATTATTGGGCCCTTACTGGACGTGAGGTAAATACATGGAGGTTGCACCTGTTGCAATTGCGCTCTACCTTTTGAGGATCATGGTTGGATGATATTATTTGGGACCATGATTTCTTGATTGGACTTTATGTACCCACTAAGGAAACTTGCTTTCTCGATTTCATTAGAGGGTGGTGAAATAGTTAAAATAGTGGGAGGGTAATTCATAAAACTAAATGACCTTGTTTTATGTCTTAGCGTTTTTCATAAATAGTCGGTAATGCATGTCTGTTTTCCTTTCAGTATAAACTGTTATTACAATGTCTTCAATCAAAAATCCACTTGCTGCTATACTGGATAGCAACAAGTTCACTGGTTTGAACTACCAAGATTGGCTTCAAAACCTCAAGATTGACTTGGCTTCGGAGAAACTTCTCTACACGCTAGAGAAGACCCCTCCGAAGGAAGCCCCTGCCGATGCCAGTCCTGAGGAGCTGGCAAAGCTGGACAAATGGTGGGACGACGAGCTTAAGGCACGGTGCTATATGATAGCATCGATGTCCAACGAAATGCAGCGGCGTTTTGAGAAGACGGTGTATGTTGCTGACATACACCTTCATATCAAGGAGTTGTATGGGGAGAACTCTCGGACTAAGAGGTTCACTACTGTCAAGGAGCTCATGACGAGCCGCATGCGCGAGGGGACTTCGGTTCACGAGCATGGGGTTCGTATGATTGGGCTCATTGAGAAGCTAGTGGGCCTTGATATCACGCTTCCACATGAGCTGTCTGTGGATCTGCTTCTCCTCTCCCTCCCTGCTGCGTTCGACCCCTTTGTGGTCAACTTTAAAATGAACAAGCTGGAAGCCACACTTGAAGAGGTGGTGAACATGCTTGTCGTGTTCGAAGGGACCATAAAGAAGGACAAGCCCGTCCTCCTTATGGGCTCTTCTTCCTCTGTGAAGAAGGGGCCCAAACGCAAGGGTAAGAAGCGTTCTGCCCCTGCGAAGGAGGGAAACCCACCAAGAAGCCCAAGGAAGGGACTTCAAAGCCGAACAAATCTGAGGATGTTTGCCACCACTGTCACAAGCCTGGAAACTGGAGGAGGAACTGTAAGGATTACCTCGAGCAGTTGCGAACTGCAAAAGGTATGTTCTACATTGAAATAAATATGTCTCTTAACTCGACTTCTTGGGTACTTGATACCGAATGTGGATCTCATATCTGCAATGACTTGCAGGTAATGACAAGAAACTTCAAAGCCGAACAAATCTGAGGATGTTTGCCACCACTGTCACAAGCCTGGAAACTGGAGGAGGAACTGTAAGGATTACCTCGAGCAGTTGCGAACTGCAAAAGGTATGTTCTACATCGAAATAAATATGTCTCTTAATTCGACTTCTTGGGTACTTGATACCGGATGTGGATCTCATATCTGCAATGATTTGCAGATAATGACAAGAAGCTGGCGTCTTAGAGAGGGTGAGACCCACTTGAGGCTTGGTAACGGAGCAAGGTTTGCTGCTGTAGCTATACGAGATGTTTATTTATTTCTGTCTTCAAATTTTAAGTTGTTATTGAAATATGTTTTATTTGTTCCCGAATTGATAAAGAACATTAATTCTGTTTCTATGCTTGATAGTGATGGATATTCTTGTCATTTTGCCAATTCGATTTGAAATATTTACAAGAATGAATGTTTAATTGGAATTGGGGAACGTGAAAATGATCTATACACCTTAAAATTAAAAGAAGTTCCAACTCG
>KQ989063.1:13918-26337 GCA_001598015.1 Dorcoceras hygrometricum | reverse complement strand
TTTATGGCATTCTCGTCATTTCATTATTTTATAATGTTAACAATTGTGTTGGATAAAGACCAACAATGCACCATAGTGTATGTTAGATGTGATAGTGGATGGCTATCATGTGTTCCTAGTCGATTGGGCCGTCAAAATGAGGATAAGGCCGCCCGAGTTTGAGACTAGCATCTGCGATGTGAAGTACCACGTTTCATTGGTAGGGAACATTGTGATGTTCTGAGCATGCAGATGGATAGTGACCTGGTGATCTATCGAACTACCCTCGTTCGGACTTTCCAAGTGGTTACCATTTGTCGAGTGGATTAAGTCCGAGGTCTTGGTTGTACAGATTAGCCCTCATTACTCGAAACTTCATTGAGACTCTACATGATAGGTGCCTCACTTTGACCCGTTTCCCGACTCAGTTGGGGTCATTAGGTGGAGGGATTGGGTGAGGTCCCGATGCATGTAGGAGTCGATGCTTCGTTTTCGAGGATTCATCGCTCGCCCTTGTGCGTGGATATCCTATGCTATCTGAGGAGATAATAGTGTGACAAATCTCTGGCCAGAGTACTAGATGTATTTTGGGTAAATGGGTTTGCCTAGTAACACACGCGATGTCACAATTTGATCTCCAAGATGTATGCATGGTTATTGGATCTCTAGCGACTCTCGATTTACCAATGGTCGTTGATCTGATCGGGATATTTGTGTTGAAAGGACCATAATGTACGCTAACCATGACCGAATGGTTCTTGAAGGTACTATCAGTGATACCTAGGGGATCATGGGGCGATGTTGCTAGACGCTTTACCATGATCCGATGGGTTAGTCAAAAAATGTGGTTTTGGAGTCCCAAATTTTGTGAGCCCACGGCTAGCTGTATCCCTGAACCATTGAGGGTCACACAAGTACTGGTTTCTCAATTCCCGCACGGAAATCAAGCTCAATTTGTTGAGTATAGGAGGATGAAGGATGGAAGTGCGACTTCCTAAAATTAAATAGGGTCAAAATGCAATTTCCCTAAAGTTTGGGCTAGTTTGACTATCCTTGAAACTTGCAGGAGCCAAACTACTATTTTGGATTAGGTGGTCCGAAAAATTGTTTTCGCATCATAATGATCAATTTTTTAAACTATGTAGATCGGTCCGATCTGATCGTCGATCGGATTATGATGGAGCCACAGTGATGGACTTGAAACGAAAGTGCACTGGGACAGGGCCCGACCCAAGCCCATTAAGCTGGTTCAAGCCCATGTAGAATCTATAAATAGGGCCCTAGGGTTTGCATTTGACATAGTACCAAAACCCTAAACACTTCCTCCCTCTCCTCACATCCTCACGCCGCCGCCGGACTTGTTCCGACCGTTCCGAAGAGGAGATTCCGTCCGTGAAATCTTTGTCGTGTTTTCTAGTGTAGACCGACGAAGGAATTGAGAATCCAGTCGTGGACTGGATTAGGAGGCCAACAACCGCCAACCATTGAAGTGCCGATTTCCTCGTGAAATTGGTCGGAGCCAGGCACCTAGACGCCAGAAAGGTACTGATCTAAACATCCTATGCATATTTATGTACTGTTTTAATAGTGTATTGACCGTTCCCGGGTCCAAATTTTTAAATCTTCCGCTGTGCCCCGGGAGCGGGATCCGGATCCGCCGCTGCGCCAACATTTACTTTAAGGGCCATGTTGATATTTCCAGATTTCATATTTCAGCTTTAATTTCATTTTTTTAATCGTTTTAAAAGATGATTTCAGATTTGAGACACGACTCAGAAGGTTCCGGGCATATTTCGCCTCAAGCACAAGACACGAGCAGAGTTCAGATTTTGTTCGAAAATGCTTTAAAATTGAGCAAATAGTTCTCTTCAAATCCTTTGGAAAGATTCCAAATTTAAAACAGTAGATGGGAGCTTTTTACAAATCTTTAAAAAAGGACATAGTTGAGAGGAATCCCATGCCTACTCGAGTGTTTTCACCTAATGTCAATCATGCTCTTTTATATGATTGTCTACGAGAAGTTTGAGTTCATTTTCACTTGTAAAGAAAATCTTTCATTCTCCCAAAACTCTCTGGAGCTCGTCGTGGTGCTTGAGGAGGATTTCTACAGGAACCAGCTGTCTTCGTGTTTCCAGTGTTAAGGAAGGTAAAAGTTGATTCTTGCTACGCCATATAAAGCATATATTGTTTTCCTCAGTTCCGTTTTCTTGCCTGTTTAAGTTAAAGATAAAGCAATGTTCCAGCATGTTTATGGAAAGAAAGATCGGGTTCACTGGTTATTTCTGTTTCAAAAGAACTCCAGTATGTTTTAACGCAGGTGTTGATGTGTTTTTAAAACATTGAGCATTCAGATTCTAGTTCCTTGAAAAATTATGAAGTTCTTGGTGAATGGCGATGTCTGGACTTGATTCCAAGTAATCGGCGATGCTGGTCAAATCGGAATTTTGTTCCGGTTAGCTAGGTGTAGCCGGTATCTTGGGTGTCATCGAGATGTTGCAGCACTAGTTCCATAGCCAAGTCTTTTTTCCTATGCTAGTAGCAAGAGTCTACCTTCAAATCTTAAATTTCATGTCAAGTCTGCTTTTCAGATGTCGAATCTGTTTCGCTCTTAAACACTTGTTCTACAGTCAAATCTGATTTTCACGCCAGCAGTGCCATTTCGCTAGTCAAGTCTGTTTCTTTAAAGCTGGCGATATATCTTTTCTTCTGTGGAATCTGTTTTACGATAACGATACTATTCCTTTATGCCACATCTGCTTCCATAGTCGAATCTGATACTCAGTGAGATTTTTAAAGAGAAGTGAGTTTCGAAAAGAAGTGACCCCGCTGAATTTCAGCTCTGATTTCAATCAGATATCAGTTTAAAGGAAGAAAGGTTTAGTTTTAAAGGATTTATGGCGTAGATAACAGACGGTCATAAAGGAAGGGTGAGCAGCAGTCAAGACAGTTGCCCCTTCATAAAGGAAGGGTGAGCAGTCGTTGAGCGTGTCGGTTTCCCCTTCATATAGGGCTTCATGCCATAAATACTGAATTCAGAAGTAACTTGATCAAGTTCCAAAGGACCTAAGGAGAGCTTCTAAGCCATAAATCACAAGAAAATAATGATGAGATCATGGTTTTTTTTCCCGAATCAGTTTTTATGAAAGATGTTTAAGTTTAAATGCCTTCCTTTAAACTAAGTTATGTTCAGATATGAGACGTTTCCATGCATTAAGTGATTTTGTTATCCTCAGATTTTACTTGTTGAGCATCTAGGCTCATTAGCTTTTAAATGGTGCAGGTGAGACAGAGCTGGGGAAGACAGGCGGCGGGAACTGAACCAGCTGTGGTGATTGTGTTTATCAATGGCCGATGTTTTCCGTGCAGCTGTTGTTGTTTTCGGATCTTTTGTTAAATCTGTATTAGATCTCTTGCAACATTATTGAATTCATATAGAGTTCCAGTAGTTGTAATATCACAACTTTGCAATTTATATCAAATCTGTGATGGCCGATGTTTTCCGTGCACCTGTTGTTGTTTTCGGATCTTTTGTTAAATCTGTATTAGATCTCTTGCAACATTATTGAATTCATATAGAGTTCCAGTAGTTGTAATATCACAACTTTGCAATTTATATCAAATCTGTGACTCGGATCTGTCTCGATTATTTATCTTGGCGCCAAATTGTGTTTGCGTTTCGAAATTTTTCTGTGTAAGAAATACAGCTTACACAATTATCATTCAGCCCTTATTTTGTCTTTTATTATTTCATTTGACCCAAATCCGTTGGCACCCATGGGCGTGGGCGTCACAACTTGGTATCACAGCAAGGTCCTGAGATAAACACACACACTTCCGGTTGGAACAGATTTCGTCGACCGTTTCTCTAGAGCTATGAGTTTTATTTTATGTTCAGAGATTTTGTCTTTTAAATTTAGCATGTTCCGATGTTCATATTGTGGTGGATTACGGGCTATAGATTAAGATGTCTGGCAGAGGAAGAAGTAGAAGAAACACTTCCTTAGAAGAACCCGACCTAGACAATAACGCTAGCATTACCCAACTTCTAAGGCTGTTGGTAGAACAATCTGGCAGAGGCAATGGCCAATCTTCGAGTAGTAGAGGACCAAGCCACGATGATCCTCAAGAGAAGTTTAGAATGCAGAAATCGAAGGAGTTTAGTGGAACTACAGATCCACTGGTTGCTGAAAGCTGGATAAAGTCAATGGAGGTTATCTTTAAGTACCTCCAGATGCCAGATTTGGATAGGCTCAGGTGCGCTATCTACATGTTGAGGGATGACACTATGATTTGGTGGGAAGGAGCCAAGCTATCTGTGGATTTGGAAAATCTTACCAGGGGAGATTTTAAGCGAGTATTCTTTGAGCAATACTTCAAAGCAGACAAGAGGTTTGAGTTGCAGAGGGAATTTCTAACTTTGAAACAAGGGAGTATGACCGTACAAGAGTATGTGCTGGTGTGAGACCTGAAAATGTAATAGAAGATTAATTATTGGATTAATCGGTTTTTAAGGAATTCTGGTGGTTCAGATTTCTATTTGAAAGTTGGTTTACATTTTTGGGTCAGATTTCACATTTAGAGCAATTCTGGAAGTTTTCGTATTTTTGAGGTTTGTCCAAGTGTTGGATTCAGTCGTTGTATTGCGACCAGTTGTTGCGAGAGAAGCAGCAGCAAAGCTGACGTGGATTTCAGACGTTGGTGTTTTAGTCGCAAGAATCAACAGACAACGTTATAGAACCCTGAAGCGACGATGTTTTGGTGAAGAGGAACCAGCTGGTGGTTTGTTAGCGCGTTTCTTAGTAGCGACCAGCCGTTGGGTGAAACTACGTCAGTTTTGGAATTCAGCAGTTGGTGTGTTTCCTCTAGTGCCGTTTTGCGTAGCGTTGTTTGAGGATTCAGTTGTTGGTGTATTTTGTGATTGCTGGTTGTGTTAACAGCAATGCCTGCTGGTTGGGTTTTCAGCGATGTCGACTGGTTTTGTCGGTGGAGTTATTCTTGCTGCTGTCAGCTGGTGAGAAGCGTATATATATGAGAAGACTTGGTCTTCGATTTGATTAACAGATTCCATACTTAGCGATATATTCTCCCGATTGTTGTTCGTTGCTTCGAACCCTAGAACACTGTTCACCGTAGCATTACTCCGGCAATTCCCGTCGTTTCCGGTCACCGTTTAGTACGTTTGAGGTAGCGCTGGACTCCTCTCGTGAAGCTCTTTCATTCTATACCATTATCGGAGGCTGTTGTTAGCTGGAGGTAAGATCGCAAAGTTGTTTACTTCGGCCGTGTGTTCGCTATTCAGGTAGCCTTTCGAATTAGCGATAAGATCTTACCTTAGAGCTTTGTTATTGAGCTTCCTGTTGAGTAGAATGGTAGAGTAATTATTGGTTGTAGTGTATAACTTCCAGCCGTAAGTTATTGTGAATTACCGTGACCTTCTGTGTAGCTTTTGAGATCTGTGCGTTGTGTGTTTAGCAGGTTTCAACCAGATCTCTTGGGTCCCTTGTTGTGGTAATTGTGCTCAGAATTAAGGTACGGATTTGGAGCTTGTGAATCAGCAGGTTTATGGCTTGAGTGAATTGTATATGCTGATATCGTGAGATGGTTGTGTATGTTTGCTGTTGTGGTTGATGTTTTGCATATGAGTTATGCTAGTTGTTGCATACACGCATTATCATCTCATTTCAGCTATTGCAGCCATTGCTTTGTTGTTGTTGCTCTGTTTTCTTAACAGGATGCGAGGGCGATCAGTGATTCCGCACTCTCATCTCCCTGCTGGGATTTGTTAGCCCCTATGCGCCGAGTGGTTAACTACCACAGTTCATAGGTTGGGCAACGACAGGTTGAGCTGTTGATGCATCTGGTATTGGTGGGCGAGTAGGGGTGAGTAGGTAGCGCCCACATGTCCTACACTCACCGTGACCACACATATCTATTGCAGATTCCGTTGAGCTGTGCATTGAGTTCTTTGGCTCCCTTCCTTTGTTGTAGCCTTTGGCTGTTGTCCCTGGTCTCATGCATAGCATCTGCATTTTATTCTTGCTGTTTACTGCTGTTTTGTAGTTGCTCTCCATACTGGGGTTTGACCCCATGTCCCTCTGGGCTTGGTTGTTTTGTTGTTGGTGTTGTTTTTAGGGAATCCAGGTTTTAGCATCTGCATTTTATTCTTGCTGTTTACTGCTGTTTTGTAGTTGCTCTCCATACTGGGGTTTGACCCCATGTCCCTCTGGGCTTGGTTGTTTTGTTGTTGGTGTTGTTTTTAGGGAATCCAGGTTTTACAGCTGGTCGTGGATTTCACCTAGCTGGAGGTGCCCCAGGAGGTGGTTAGAGTGTCCCAGTTATGTATATTATTTATATGCACTGGTATCACCGCGGATGGGATGTCCCGGGTGATGCTTAGTTTATTGTAGCTGGATGATAGCCAGGGGATACCATTTTCTGTGCTTCCTTGTTGTATGTTGTAGCCTTTTCTTGGTTGGTTTTTTAAACTGGGATATCTATTTTGAGTATTGTTGTATTTTAAATTATATTGTTTTAAATCGTTAGGCCAAAAGCAAAAATTTTACCCACTTTTTAGTAGCTTCCGCTTGTGTTTATGTGATTTTACTCTGTTGTAAGCACGAGGCCTGACAGCTGGTGTTTGAAAGAGGTTGTTATTTTGTGCCTCCCATTGGTAATGACCCAGAGGAGAAGCTGAGTCATTTTGTGGAAGGGTTAAAGCCTATGTACAAGATGAATGTTAGGCTATCTGTGCCTAAGACTTACAGAGAAGCAGTGGATAGAGCCCTGCGTATTGAAAGAAATTGGAAAGATGTGGATGAAGAGAGGCAACAAAAGAGGCAAGCCTTTCAACAAAAGGATCAGAAGCCGTTTAAGAAGCAGAATAAGAATCAGCAGAGGCCCCAAGAGCAGAAACCCTTACCCGTTCAACCCATTAGTGCAGTTCCTGCTAGCAACAACAGACCCGTGTGTCCCAAGTGCCAGAGAACTCACCCTGGTCCATGCAGACTTGGCCAGAACGTCTGCTTCAGATGTGGGTTTCCAGGGCATATTCTTAAGAATTGCCCAAAGACTAAGCAGCTGGTGACCAGTAGAGCTTTCGTGATGACAGCGGAGCAGGCCAACCCAGATTTGACGGTGGTTACGGGTAAGATCTTTATTGTTGGTATGACCTCCCTCCATAGCTTTGATAGATTTAGGAGCTACCCATTCTTTTATAGCAGCCAAGTTTGCTAAGAAGTTACCCATCATATCCGCCCAAGTAACTATAGGCTTTTGCGTAACGGTACCCTCAAGAGAAGATTTAGTATCCTATGAACTGTTTCGAGATTTAGAACTTAGGCTACAAGGGCGATCGATAACCGCAGATTTTATTGCACTACCGATGCCCGAGTTTGACATGATTTTGGGAATGGAGTGGTTAACCAAGTATGGAGTAGTAATTGACTTTAAGTTCCGAACAGTAGTGGTTAATCCACCCAGAGGAGACACGTTTACGTTTGAGGCCAATCAGATTTGGAAGATTCCGCGCATTATTTCAGCTCTTAAGGCTCAACGCTGTTTGAGGAAAGGAGGGGTAGGATTCTTAGCAAGCCTAACATCCTTAACTACGATTAGTAAACCCCAACTTTCAGATGTGGAGGTGGTGAATGAGTTTCCCAAGGTTTTCCCAGAATATATCCAGGGACTACCACCAGATAGAGAGCTAGAATTCGCAATCGATTTAGTGCCAGGATCAGCACCGGTATCTAGACCACCCTATCGCCTAGCCGCATCTGAGATGAGGGAATTAAAGGAATAGATCCAAGATTTGTTGATAAGGGCTTCATTAGACCAAGCACGTCCCCGTGGGGAGCCCCTGTTCTTTTTGTTAAGAAGAAAGATGGGAGTCTGAGGTTATGTATAGAATATCGAGAGCTGAATAAGCTGACCATTAAGAATAAATATCCCCTTCCTAGGATTGAGGATCTGTTTGATCAGCTGAAGGGATCGATAGTCTTTTCTATGATCGACTTAAGATCTGAATACCACCAGTTGAAGATTAAGCCAGCAGATATCTATAAGACGTCCTTTAGAACCCGTTATGGTCACTATGAGTTCTTAGTAATGCCCTTTGGACTTACTAATGCACCCTCAGCTTATATGGATTTAATGAATGGAGTTTTTCAACAATTTTTGGATCAGTTTGTAGTTGTGTTTATAGATGATATCTTAATGTACTCTAAGACCAGATCTGAGCATGCCGACCATTTTAGGACGGTGCTTCAAGTTTTGAAGAATAAGCGATTGTTTGCCAAGTTTAGTAATTGTGATTTTTGGTTGGAGAAAGTGGCTTTCCAGGTCATATTATATCTAAGGATGGATTGGAGGTAGACCCAGCTAAGGTGGAAGCTGTTCGTGAGTGGCCAGTTCCTAGATCTGTTTCAGAAGTAAGGAGTTTCTTGGATTTAGCTGGATATTACAGGCGATTCATTCAGGTATTTTCGAAGATAGCAGTCCCATTAACCTCGATAACAAGAAAACAGGTTAAATATGATTGGACACCAGATTGCCAGCTCAGCTTCGATAAGTTGAAACAAGCGTTGATACAAGCCCCCGTGCTAACCATGCCATCTGATCAAGGGAAGTTTGTGATTTACACAGATGCGTCCAAGTTGGGCTTAGGTGTTGTACTGATGCAGGACCATAGAGTAATTTCTTATGCTTCCAGACAACTTAAGGATCATGAGAAGAATTATCCCACCCATGACTTAGAATTGGCAGCGGTAGTCTTTGCCTTGAATATCTGGAGACATTACCTTTATGGGGAGAAGTGTGAGATATTCACAGATCATAAGAGCCTCAAATACGTTTTTTTACCCAAAATGAGCTCAATATGAGGCAGAGGAGATGGATAGAGCTGGTGAAGGATTACGATTGTACAATCAGCTATCACCCAGGAAAGGCCAATGTAGTAGCGGATGCTCTAAGTAGGAAATCTGTTGGATTAGCCCAACTCAGTGTCCAGAGACCATTGTATTATGATATTGAGAAGTTTGGAATAGAATTTATGCCTAGTGGTAGTACTGTGATCTTGGCAGATCTCACCATACGATCGAATCTGATAGACCAGACCCGAGAGGGACAGCTGAAAGATGAGCAACTTAAAAAGTGGGTTAAGAAAGATAGAGAGAGAGGTAGCAATCTCTATTTTTCAGAAGAAGGAGTAGTCAGATTTCAGGACCGGATGTGGGTGCCCCAAGTAGACACCTTGAGATCAGATCTGATGGCAGAAGCCCATATAGCCCCATAATCTCTGCATCCGGGGAGTACTAAGATGTATAAGGACCTCCAGAAGTTGTATTGGTGGCCAGGAAAGAAGCGAGACATTTCCAGATTTGTCTCTAAATGTTTGACGTGCCAATTGGTGAAAGCTGAACACCAAAGAACAGCAGGAATGTTGAAGCCCCTGCCTATTCCAGAATGGAAATGGGAGTGCATAGTAGACAGACTCACTAAGTCTGCTCACTTCATACCAGTTAAGACAACATATGATGTGAGCAGATACGCAGATATGTATGTGAAGGAAATACGGTGTTCCAGTTTCGATAGTATCTGATAGAGATCCGAAGTTTACGTCAGCTTTCTGGAAGAGTTTGCATAGAGCTTTGGGAACGAAGTTGACTTTTAGCACAGCCTTTACCCCCAGACAGATGGTCAATCAGAAAGGGTGATTCAGATTTTATAAGATTTACTCAGAGATTGTATTGTGGATTTTTCAGAAAGCTGGAATTCAAAGCTACCATTGTAAAATTTGCGTATAACAACAGTTTCCAATATTCCATCCAGATGGGCCCATACGAAGCTCTCTATGGTCGCAAATGTAGAACACCTCTTCACTGGGATGAGTTAGGAGAACGATCTGGCTTTAGGACCAGATGTGGTAGAGAAAACAGCTGTGGTTGATAGAAAGATTAGAGAGCGGATGAGAGCTGCTCAGAGCAGGCAAAAGAGTTATGCAGATAATAGACGACGAGATCTGAGGTTTGAGGTTTGTGACCATGTGTTTTTGAGAGTAGCTCCGACGAAGGGAGTAATACGTTTCGGAAAGAAAGGAAAGCTGAGTCCCAGATATATTGGGCCTTATGAGATTCTGGAATGAGTAGAAACGTTGGCTTATCGTTTACCATTGCCTCCGCATCTGTCTTCAGTGCGAGTGTTTTCCATGTGGCAGCTTTAAGGAAGTATATTCCCAAACCGCACGTACTGAGCCATATCCAATTCAGTTAGCACCAGATCGAGTTATGAAGAGAGACCCAAGAGGATTCTTCTTCGAGAGATTAGGAAGTTGAGAAACCGTAGTATCCCTATGGTTAAGGTGCAATGGTTGAACCAAACAGAACGAGAAGCTACGTGGGAGACCGAAGCTGAGATGTATAGCCTTTACCCAGATCTGTTTGGTAAGAAAATTTCGAGGACGAAATTTCAATAAGGAGGGTAGAGTTGTAGCGCCCCAAAATCCATAGGACCACAATTTTAACCCTTTTACTTTAAGGGCCATGTTGATATTTCCAAATTTAAGATTTCAGCTTTAAGTTCATTTTAATTGTTTTAAAAGCTGATTTCAGATTTGTGACACGACTCAGAAGGTTCCGGGCAGATATCGCCTCAAGCACAAGACACGAGCATATTTCAGATTTTGTTCGAAAATGCTTTCAAATTGAGAAAATTGTTCTCTTCAAATCCTTTGGACCAAATTTAAAACAGTAGATGGAAGCTTTTTACAAATCTTTCAAAAAGGACAAATAGTTGGTAGGAATCCCATGCCTACTCGAGTGTTTTCACCTAATGTAATCATGATCTTTTATATGATTGTATATGAGAAGTTTGAGTTCATTTTCACTTGTGAAGAAAATCTTTCATTCTCCCAAAACTCTCTGGAGCTCGTCGTGGTGCTTCAGGAGGATTTCTGCAGGAACCGGCTGTCTCCGTGTTTCCAGTGTTAAGGCAAGTAAAAGCTGATTCTTGCTACGCCATTTAAAGCATATATTGTTTTCCTTAGTTCTATTTGCTTGCCTGTTTAAGTTAAAGATAAAGCAATGCTCCAGCATGTTTATGGAAAGAAAGATCGGGTTCACTGGTTGTTTCTGTTTCAAAAGAACTCCAGTATGTTTTAACGCAGGTGTTGATATGTTTTTAAAAAATTGAGCATTCAGATTCTAGTTCCTTGAAAGATTATGAAGTTCTTGGTGAATGGCGACGTCTGGACTTGATTCCAAGTAATCGACGATGCTGGTCAAATCGGAATTTTGTTCCAGTTAGCTAGGTGGAGCCGGTATGTTGGTGTCGTCGAGATGTTGCAGCACTAGTTCCATAGCCAAGTCTGTTTTCCTATGCTAGTAGCAACTCTACCTTCAAATCTGAAATTTCATGTCAAGTCAGCTTTGCATATGTCGAATCTGTTTCGCTCTTAAACACTGTTTCGACAGTCAAATCTGATTTTCATGCCAGCAGTGCCATTTCTCTAGTCAAGTTTGTTTCTTTAAAGCTGACGATATATCTTTTCTTCAGTTGAATCTGTTTTACGCTGAAAATACTATTTCTTTATGCCATATCTGCTTCAACGTTAGCGATTCCATAGTCGAATCTGATGCTCAGTGAGATTTTAAAGAGAAGTGAGTTTCGAAAGTGACACCGATGATTTTCAGCTCTGATTTCAATCAGTTTTATGAGTTTAAAGGAAGAAAGGTTTAGTTTTAAAGGATTTATGGCGTAGATAATAGACGGTTATAAAGGAAGGGTGAGCAGCTGTCAAGACAATTGCCCCTTCATAAAGGAAGGGTGAGCAGTCGTCGAGCGTGTCGGTTGCCCCTTCATATAGGGCTTCATGCCATAAAGACTGAATTCATAAGTAACTTGATCAAGTGCCAAAGGACCTAAGGAGAGCTTCTAAGCCATAAATCACAAGAAAATAATTATGAGATCGGGGGTTTTTTTTTTCGAATCAGTTTTTACGAAAGATGTTTAAGTTTAAATGCCTTCCTTTAAACTAAGTTATGTTCAGATATGGGACGTTTGCATGCATTAAGTGGTTTTGTTATCCTCAGATTTTACTTGTTGAGCATCTAGGCTCATTAGCTTTTAAATGGTGCAGGTGAGACAGAGCTGGGGCAGACGGGCGGCGGGAACTGAACCAGCTGTGGTGATTGTGTTTATCAATGGCCGATGTTTTCCATGCAGCTGTTGTTGTTTTCAGATCTTTTGTTAAATCTGTATTAGATCTCTTGAAACAATAGTGAATTCATATAGAGTTCCAGTAGTTGTAATATCGCAACTTTGCAATTTATATCAAATCTGTTACTCGGATCTGTCTCGATTATTTATACTTGGCGCCAAATTGTGTTTGCGTTTCGAAATTTTTCTGTGTAAGAAATACAGCTTACACAATTATCATTCAGCCCTTC
>KQ989062.1:28237-59739 GCA_001598015.1 Dorcoceras hygrometricum | reverse complement strand
TGCTCTCGCAAGCCAAAGCAAACCAAGAGCTGATAACAGCTAGCTCTTCAAATCAATGCATCTGCTGATCGCGCAAAATCTCTCAAAACGACGACGCATCTATTAATCCAAACGACGTCATTTCACATACGCAAGCAAAGCTGCCAACTGCTGATCTCTAAATACAAAGCTCCAAAACGCAGCGTTTTCACTTAATCAAACGACGCCGCTTCTTAACGCTCTTTCATAAGCGCGCCTGCTGATCAGCAGCAACCAAAACAACGTAATCGCTACCAGCAGCAAGTATTACGTCACGCCTACGCCATCACATCTGCTGATTCCAATAGCCATCTGCTGAATCAATAGTCAACACTCCAAAATGTTGACTAACACGCGTCACTTCCTCGCTCAATCTCGCGCTAAACGCAATATCTGCCAGCAGCAACTTCAATTCGCACCAACACCAGCAGATCTTCATGCGTCACGCTGATGTCACCATACCTGCTGATTTCAAAAATTCATCAGCACGAGCTACAGTAACCTGCTGCTGCCAGCTTTCTCCTAAATCAACGCTACGCTCAAAAATTCAGCAGGAACTACAGTAACTTTGACCATCGTTGACTTCGCCAAAAATCGATAATTCTCATTTCTTAACTAACGATACAGCTTTCAAAAATCAGCAGAAGCTTCAATCCTTTCGCAAATTCCTCAAATCACACGAGATTAATCCCAAATCGAATCAATTAATCACTAATCTAACTTCTCAATCCTCACATGCTCACAGGCTACCAATTACTGCAATAGTGCAGTTAACTCTGTCGAGGTGTGTGCAATACTCCATAGAACGGCTTACCAAAGGACAGCGTATGGTTCAATAAAATCAACCGTGGATAGACTATGCACTTCGAAAGTTTGAGGAATGGTCACGGAAATCCACCGAGCATCGTGTTACCAACTACGATGTTAGAACCCAAACTTCTTCAGTTGCTACAGCTGGTCGACCAAGTCGTGGACAACATGTTCAGGTTGTGCGTATATCAACTGGTGATTGTTCGTGTGGAAAATGGACAATTTTCGACATTCCATGTTCTCATGCAATTTGTACGGCTAAATTCCACTCGTTAGATCCTACTACACTTGTGCAGTCGTGGTATAATTTATCAGAGTACTTAGCTACCTACGATGGAAGATTTGAACCTCTTGCTGATGAAAGATACTGGGATGAACCGGAGTTTCTATTGCAACACAATCCATGTAGACGTGAAAGAAAAAGATCGGGCAGGGAAAGAACAACTCGTGTGCGAAATGAAATGGATAGTGCGGTAATCAGAGAGCGTCAACGAAGAGCAGATATGTAGTGGTCGTTCATGTTGTCGTTTATGTTATTAACGTTGTGTGTGATTGTGATTGTACTACATAATTAATGTAATTTGATTTCGTGATGTAACATTTAGTCGTGATTGTGATTGTACTACATAATTAATGTAATTTGATTTTGTGATGTAACATTTAGTTGTGATGTTCGTTAATGTAAGATATATACAAAAAATAAACGCCAAATCAACATTAATGTTAGGATCAAGCGCTTACCACTAGGCCAAAAGTTATAGTTGTTAGCCAAGGTGCAACTTTATTTCCTTAGCGCAGAGTGCACCTATTATGTGCGTTAGGGTTGGGCTGTTATGCCCATGAGTCCGGGGAGATGCGTGTCTTGTTAGAGTAGATGCCCAACTAGCCAACTTGTGGCCTGTGGGTTTAAAGACTCTTGTATGAAACAATCTTTATATATGATATTCATATTTATTTATATGGCATTCTTTACTTTCATTGTGTTGTATGATGATTAACAATTGTGTTGAGTAAAGACCTGGAATACACTAAAGTGTATGTTAGATGTGATAGTGGGTATGACGACTATCATGAAACACATCTAATAGTCACTGTGTATTCTGAACATGTTCCTAGTCGATTGGGCCGTCAAAATAAGGATAAGGCCGCCCGAGATTGAGACTAGTATCTGCGATTCGAAGTACCATGTTTCATTGGTAGGGAACATTGTGATGTTCTGAGAATGCAGATAGATAGTGACCTGGTGATCTATCGAACTACCCTCGTTCGGACTTTTCAAGTGGTTACCATTTGTTGAGTGGATAAGTCCGAGGTCTTGGTTGTACTGATTAGTTTCACGACTCGAAACGTCATTGAGACTCTACATGATAGGCGTCTCACTTTGACTCGTTTGCCGACTCACTTGGGGTCATAAGGCAGCGGGATTGGGTGAGACCCCGATGCATGTAGGAGTCGATGCATCGTTGTCGAGGATTCACCGCTCGCAGACATGTTGGGGATCCGGATCACGCCCCCCGGCGGGGCAGCGGAAGAACAAAAACAAACAACCGGGAGACGATAAATACGAGTAATACAAAAATTCTATGACATTCATAGGATGTTCAAAGTCACTACCTTGCTGACACTTGTGCCTGGCTCCAACCGGAATTACAATAACCCGGCTCTTCTCGGTAGATTGCGGTAGATTACGCCAATCAGGTCCACGACCGGAGACTATGTTCCTTCGTCAGCCTGCACTAGAAGAGCTGACGAGATCTGCACGGACGGATTCTCCTCGTCAAGTTTGGCCGGAACAAATTCAGGCGAAGAGGCGGCGCCGGCGGCTCTTTGAGAGAGGAGGGGCGGCGCTCACAATCTAGGTTTAGGGTTAATTTTGTGTTATGTTTAGTCTAGGTTTAAGTCTAATTAAATAGACTTAAGTGTTGGACTTGGACCGGCCCAACGGGCCCGGGTCCAACGATGAACATTCAGTTCATCTCCACCACCGAGACTTCATCGTAACTCCGATCACCGATCAGATCGGACCGATCGATTCAGTTTCCAAAACTGAACACTATGATCTGAAAAACCGTTTTTCAGAACCCCAGTGCAAAATGACCGTTTTGCCCCTCAACAGCGGGAAACCCCGGTTTGACCCCTGTTGACTTTTAGGAAGTCGCACTCCCCGAAATCCTCTTCTCGCGCTCAAAACATTGAGCTGAGTATCCGTGCAGGAATCTCGAATCCAGTACTTGTGTAATCCTCAATGGTTCAGGGATACAGCTAGCCGTGGGCCCACAACCATTGTGAATGAAGGATTTGAAGTTCAGGCCATTGTATTTCGAAAAATTTTTAAGCCCTGATTTTAAGCTTCCGTGATTATGCGCTTATTATGTGTTAATTGTTAGCAATTAGCACGGGGCCTGACAGATACCAACTAAAATGTCACGCCCGGACACCGAGACTCATGACATCGGCAATGTTAAAAAATTATCAAATCGTAAAACAATAAGTCTCATAGTATAGCTCAAAACCTGTCTTTTATATAACAAAAAATAATCGTCTTTACAATCTGAAACAAAAAGATCAAAGTTGCGGAAGCGAAAAAGATTACATTAACAGAACTAAATCTTCACCAGCCCTAGAACAGCTCTTGTTCCTCCTCTTCAATCTGTTCTTCGCTCTTATCTGGGTGGGAGAAGTAAGGGGTGAGTATTTTCGGGAACACTCAGCAAGTGGGGGACACCATTAGAGTATAACAAATACATATACAGATTCATAAACTGAGCAGAGCATATAAATGATCAGAGAACATATATAGGTAGCACTGATAGTTACTTCGTCTCTATGGTTTACTGATCAGTCCCTAATTTTACTCCTCTAAGGGGTCGAGCCATAGTTACACCTTGTAACTCAGAGTGCGGAATATTCCGTAGATCCATATTACGATAGAAAATCAGTGCTAAACAAAAGCATAGATCATAGCATGAACTTGACAGGGAACGAAATCTGATGCGAAACAAGTGCTCGAACGATAATTCAAAACAGGGTTTAACATGAAAAATATATAATATTTCAAACGAACATATACATAGCAAAAGCCCACTTATCGTTTGCTGAAGTTCTTGTCTGGTATACGAAATCTGATACAACTTGTGCAGGATTTCAACTACGAAATCTGATACAGATTGTGCAGGATTTCAACGTGGAAGCCTACTGATGTTTTACTGAAATTTTCCGGAGTGAGTGAGGAAGATCTGATGGTACGTCCTGGTATTTATAGGTGTGTAAGGGGGAGTCAAGAGGTCAGCCGTTTCAGAATTGAATTCCTGGTTTGATGGCCATTAATCTGACTGTTACAAGAGTAACGGTTTAGGCATTGAATTTGGGTGGTTTAATTGGCCATTAACCTCTCTAAATTGGTAGTTACGATTGCAAAATCTAATCTGTACGCATGTAGCAGTTTTCTTTACCAAATCTGAATTTACGTCATCGAATCTGAGTAGACTTGGTCAAAGCTGAGTTGACTAGTCCAGAGTTGAGTTGACTGTCCCAGATCTGAGTTGACTGTTTGACCGTCCCAGATCTGAATTGACCGTTGACCGTCCCAAATCTGAGTTGATCGTTGACTGTCCCAGATCTGACTTGACTTAGTCAAAGCTGAGTTTTTTTTGCTGTATTTCTGAGAGCTGAATTTTTCTGGGTTTTCACACTAAGATTGATCTACGATCTGGTTATCATCAGTTACGGATTAGAGATGCTGATGTGGCGAAGACGGAGTTCAGGACTAGATACGGACATTATGAGTTTCTGGTGATGCCTTTTGGATTGACGAATGCTTCTGCTGTCTTCCTGGATCTGATGAATCACGTCTTTAGTGAGTACATCAATTATTTTGTGATTGTCTTCACAGATGAAATACTGGTGTATTCGATGAACTTCAAAGAGCATAAGGAATATTTGAGATTGGTGTTGCAGAAACTGAGAGACTCACAGTTGTATGCGAAGTTCAGCAAGTGTGAATTCTGGCTGGATAAGGTAATCTTTTTGGGTCATGTCATATCTGCAGAATGTATTTTGGTGGATCCTAGTAAGGTCGAAGCAGTTCTTAACTGGGAGCGAACTAGGAATGTTTCTGAGCTCCGTAGTTTCTTAGGTCTGGCTGGCTATTATAGGCGTTTCATTGAGTGTTTCTCTTTGATAGCCAAGTTGATGACGCAGTTGACCCAGAAGGATAGGAGATTTCTGTGGACGGATGAATGTGAGTCGAGTTTCCAGTTGCTTAAGGAGAAGTTGACTACTGCTCCTGTGTTGGCTTTACCTTCGGGTTCTGGAGGTTTTGTTTTTTGTTCTGATGCTTCTCTGAACAGTTTGGGCTGTGTATTGATGCAGAACGGGCGAGTGATAGCTTATACGTCTCGACAGTTGAAGCCCCATGAGACGAGATACCCCGTTCATGATCTAGAGTTGGTCTCCATTGTTTTTGCGTTGAAGATCTGGCCTCACTATCTGTATGGTGAAAAGTTCATGGTGTACATGGACCACAAGAGTTTGAACTTTGAAGTATATCTTCACCCAGTCAGATCTGAATATGACGCAACGTCGTTGGATGGAGTTGCTCAAAGATTTTGACTGTGAGATTCAGTATCAGCCTGGATGGATGAACTTGGTAGCCGATGCGTTGAGTAGTAAAGCCCAGCCTGTGATGTTGACGTCGATGAGTATATCCAAAGTCCATGAGGATTTTGGGACATCTTGTCAGGCCCGGTGCGCTAAATACAGATTATTACTCAATTAATCATAATTAGACGGAAGCATTCAAAATATGGGCTAAAAATTTTCTTTTTTGGCCTGATCCAAAATATCATTCAAAATAAGTTCATAATCAACATAAGGATTTGTTAGGATCAAGCGCTTACCACTAGGCCAAAAGCTATAGCTGTTAGCCAAGGTGCAACTTTATTTCCTTATAATGTGGCAGCGCAGAGTGCACCTATTATGTGCGTTAGGGTTGGGCTGTTAGGCCCATGAGTCCGGGGAGGTGCGTTTCTAACTGCTGGTGCTGTTTCAATTTCCTTAGAGATCAGTCTTACCCTTCCCCTACCGTCTGCACTATCCCCAGCAGAGATAGTATTACCCGTTAAGATCTGGCATCACAATTTTACAGCCCACATGGATAACCAGATCAAGCGGCGCAACGTCAGCAGCTTGACGTACGAGAACTTCCCAGGAGGTCACCCATCCCAGTAATGTTCTCACCCATACACGCTTAACTCAACAATTAATATAATATTCATTCAATAATACAAATGATGTCCTGTTCCACATCTAGTTGGTCTACGCCTTCTTCTCCCTCTACCCATCTCCACATTCTCTACATTATCATTTTGTTCACCCGAAACAGAACTCTCACCTTCATCTACATTATGCTGATCACCTGAATAACTCGGAAAAGGGATGGGTGACACAATAATTCTATCACGCTCATGACTCACATGCTGATGAAGATTAACATTCAGAAGATCTGTAAAACTTTGGATATTTGAAAACAGCGGAGTCTGAAAATCTTGGGCAAAGGGCTGCTGTGTATCAACAAAGGGCTGCTGCGTATCCATAAAGGGCTGTTGTGTATCCATAAAGGGTGCTGTGTATCAAAAAATGACTGTTGCTTATCAATAAAGGACTGTTGTGTACCATGCGGATCAATAAAGGGCTGCTGTGTACCATGATCAATAAAGGGCCCTGATGATGATCGGTGAGAATGAGTAGATGATGTACTGAAATTGTGTTGCGTACTGGACTGTCCGGCTAGCAAAAGATCGTATGGCATCGGTATGTAACCAACTCCATGTACAGTAGGAGAAATAACACGAACAGTTATACGCTCGAACCATGGCATGTAGTCATCCTCAGTCTGTCTAGATCGCCCATGTCGTTCACCATCGACAACAAACCTTAACTTTCTGTTCCACAAAACTATGGCATCCGCATGGTAAGATCTCCAATCTATGTTTCGATGTCCTATACGTGTCACATTGTGAAGATTATCATTGTCTAATGCAGGTATAGGAATAGGTTGTCTCAATCCAAACTGCCGCAATACCCGATTTAGACGATGCATCTCCACAATCTCGAAGCAAATCAGGGGACAAACACAGCGTCATATCTTATTATCGTATGAATCAATGATTGTTTTAACATCTAGATCGTTTGTCCTGTACACCGTCCAGTTAAACTGAAAAAAATACGAAAATATTAAATATTACACATGAATTTAATAATTTAAATATTACCTTGTCATTGTTCATACGATCGAAACATTCTCTAATAATTCTCACAGAATGTGTTGGCGCATGTATGTAACTAAAAACAGAGTTCCACCTAGTAATTTAAAAAAATATGATTATATATCAAATGATTTAAAAAATGATATATCATATTATAAATAACTCATTACATATTTTAAATAACTATTTAAATATTTTACCGTGCACCATAGGACGGGATTGGCGTATGTTCCTCAACTTGAATACTAGGTGCATGAAGCGCTACGTTATCTCGGTCCGGGTTAACGAGTGTAATCCTGCTCCATGCCCATATCTACAACAAATTAATCAGGTTAAAAGTAAATAATATTATGAAATAAATATTACAAAAATTCAATAAAACTACCTGTAAAATATATAACGGTCCAGTTATTATATGTTTTCCTATATTAGTTGCATTACACAACTGTCGATATAGGAACGCTAATACCGCACTACCCCAACTATACGAATTCACCTGATATGTGTAATAAAAATAAATTAGGTTAAACATTTCAATATAAAATGATATATAATAAATTAAAAATTCAATAGAATTACCTGATGAATGTCTCGAAGTAGTTGCAAAAACAAGAGTCTAACCGAGCCTCCTTGATAATCTGAAAACATTATCACTCCAATTATCATTAACGCCACGCATCGACTATATTTTTGGACATCTTCTTCCGAACTATAATCATTGATATGTGTAGAGATGCAATGTTCATATAGAGCGGTCATAGATAGATGTCCACCTTTGAAATATGCTTGTACGGGCTCAAATCCCAACAAATCCAAACAAGTGTGTTGCCATTGCTGCACAGAATGTGAATAATCTACTCCGGATACAGGCTCACCATCAATCTTCAAGCCCCAAATGATAGATACATCCTGCAGGGTCACCGTGGCTTCACCGCATCGAAAATGAAATGTATGCGTCTCACGACGCCATCGTTCGACAAGTGCAGTAATGAGATGATTATCATATACACGATAACCACACTGCAAAACGCCATAAAACCCCATATATTGTAATAAGGCAAAAACACGATTGTGGATGTAGTTCCCCGAGTACAACGTCCAGATTAGATTATCCGAACGCTTCACTTTTATGATTTGATCAATATTGTCAAATGATACTGCACTTGAGATATGGGTTGGCTGAAGATATAACACACTGGGATCTTCTATTCCGTGATTCGCTGCCATCCTGATAAAAGAAATAAAATAGACATAAAAAAATCTAATAAATTATTAACAATTATTTTATTTAATATTATAATCAGTAATAAAAAACATATAAAAAACATATACAAAGATTATAAAATTAAAGAATAACGATATATATATAAACAAACGCTGAAATACTGGACGTGGAGATAATCGGACGATGTGGCTGTTTTGTAGCGAGGGATAGTAAAAGTGGACTGGGAATTGAAAAAGGAGTGGACTGGTGTAGCGGATTCTGGTCGGGAGAGCGGACGCTTAGTGGTGTAGCGGACTCTGTTCGGGAGAGCGGACACTGCTTTCGTATTTGTGTGAATTGTTTTCGTTGGAGTGCTTCGCATTGTATCAAACCAGCCAATTTATAGAGCAAAGCCGCTGGAAAACACCAAAACGAGCGTCCGCTCTTCGTCAGAGCGGACGCTCAGAAAGCTGATTTTCACGTGAAATTAATTCACGTGATGTGACGCTACGTGATGTAGCGTCACATCAACTTTTTTTTTTTGTGTGTTAATGCAGCGTCCGCAAATAGGCATAGCGGACGCTGCTGTTATAACGTTAGCGTCCGCGCCTGCTGGCAGCGGACGCTAACTAAATTTTTTTTCTTAAAAAAAATTGTAGCGTCCGCTTTCAACAAAAGCGGACGCTGATTTTATTTTATTTTATTTTTTTCCGTACATTTGGTAGACGCGGAGCATCAGATTTGTTGTCCAGCGTCTGCGCTTTGCAGTAGCGTTTTACAGTATTTTTAAAAACGTTCCTCAAACACATTATTTTTGAAAATGATTTTTATTTTTACAATATTTTTGAAAAAAGCCCTTGATCTGATATTAGTGCTTTTTAAAAACCTTGGTCTAGATTCATCACCTTGTCTTGGGCATATGTGAAAATCTCATTATTCATATAAGTTCGAGTATTGTGCATGCTTACAGTGTAATGTCCACACTTAGAGTACTAGGGTTTAGTTTAACTTATCGATATTATCCTCATAATAAATCAATGGTCACCACTGTATTATAAAATACTTTAGGTGGATCAAGGATGAACACCTAATGCTTGGATCACTGATGACTATTGAATTTATAGTTAGCCTAGTATCCCCTTTGAGGATCTTATTAACCAAGTATCTGGCTCAGTAAAATTGACCATCATCTCCCGAGGTAGGATGATTTTTCAAATTGCCAAATTAAAAGACTATTTATTTAGTCAGTAGTCCAAAATCTCGAGGCATCAAACTTAAGAATCTTTTGTGAGGAGGAATTAGTATTTTGTGCCTCGAGGATGTTGAATGTTCAACGAATTTCGAGAATGAATACCGAAAACCAATGTTCCATGATGTGGTTTTATATATTATCATATACATTCATTGAACCTCAGTGCAAATTTTATATACTCACTCACACAGAACCCCAAAACAAGGTCATGACCGCCACAATCGAAATCATTCCAGTTGTGTATATACAGCGTACATATATAACGGATATAACTGAGACGCATTCCACCTGTATTTAACAAATATTTCAAACTATCGAACTTTTATCGAGCATACAGAAATTTAATAAATATATATCATAAATTTAATATTCATTAGGTTCGTAAAAAACTGAATGACATAAAGTAATATCGTTGATGGCTCGAACTTTATTTAATAACTATAGCAAACTTACCACCTTTTTCGAATCTAAACAAGTTTAAGAAATATAAACTATAAATTTAAATACTCATCAGATTCGTTCACACGAAATTATATAATGATTCATTAACGCTAAATCATGTATTAATTCTTACTATAATTCACAATTTTAGTTTAACAAGAAAAATATATGTGCATTGCACGAGGAAACACTTTATTGTCATAAATTAATGTTGTAACTAAGAATTTCATATTTTTAGTTAATAGTAAAATAATCAACGACTATATTTTGCATAACATGTATTAGGGAATGTGTGAGGTAGACTTCAAGGGAAAAAAATTGTAAGTGTAAAATTTTGTCATTTTTGAAATATATATTTCTAAATAATCAGTTTTAAATAAATTAGAAATTATGGAAAATACAATGTAGAATTAATGTCATAATAGAGTTATTAAAATAAAACTAATAAAGGTAAGAACATCATCCACAGTAATAACTACTTACTTTACCACTATTGTTTCATTGGAAATATAAAAGAAAAATGGAATATAGTCTAATGCATTATAAATTTAATTCAAATATAATTGCATCAAATCTCTTCTTCCTCTATCTTTTTATTTTTCTCTCCTCCATCATTTTTTATCTTTGACATTTGCTTCTTTGCTCTACGAAAGAAGCAATATTCTCATCATTTTCAATAATTCTTGGTTCCTTCTATAGTAATCCAATCTAGTTGTTTCAAGCTATATATATATATAGTGCATATTGTTGCGACAATCTTCTTGACATACATATAAAAAAGTGTGGATGGTACTTGATCTCTTATTTGGAATTTGTAGCGATAGTACTCTCGATCTCTTGCTTGTCTTTGTTCCTTCCAATGATAATATTAGAAGATGAAAATTACTCAAGTCAAACAGCACCACGGTTTTTGCCGATTCAATTCACCATTGTCACAACAAAATGTTGGAGATTGAAATTCAAATTTCTTGAATCAGAATAACGACATACTTGCATAGGTTTCAATACATGTAGATCAACAAATGATTGACCTAAGAAAGAATTATGCATAAAATATGATATTACTAAAAGTATGCAGTTGCCTAATACTTCATACATGCATATGAAAAATGAAACTTACCTTAATAAATCAAAGCTTTGAATAACCAATCTTTTGTTGCTTCTCTATCTGCAAATGTGATAGATTCATATTGTAGTTTTCTTTTTTCTTCTAGAACTCAAAATATTATCAATGTAACGACTAGGGTTGGTTCGGTACGGTATACCGGTTTTTCCAAGATATACCGTATACCGTACCGAAAATAGCGGTATTGAAAAAATTCATATCGTTACCATACCGATTTTTCGGTATACCGAAAAAAAAAATTCTTTACCGATACCGTACCGTTACCGACAAACCGGTACGGTATTGAAAAATACCGAATTTACCGAATATATATATATATATATATATATACATATAAATATACATATAAATATATTAAATATATCGATATTTCGGTATACCGAAAATACCGAAATTTCTGAAATGAATACCGATACCGTTACCGAAATTTTCGGTACGAAATCATACCGTACCGAAATTTCGGTATATCGATTTTTTCGATATTTTCGATAAATTTCGGTTCGATAAGTGCGGTCTACCGATGATTTAGGTATTTTTCCCCGGCCATAGTAACGACCTCTTCATCTATTTGTCAAATTCGATTTTTTTTTCCTTTTTGGAAAGTGCACGACATATAATGCATGCACACTTGCAAGTAATATACAATAGATCAAACTCAAAGAATCGATTTTGGATATGTGATATATTTATACAATTTAAATTTACAATTCAATTTGGATTTTAGAAAGAAATGGTTTAGAAAGTAACGAAACAATAATGTTTTTCATATTCTGCATGAGATGCAAGGTTTTCAAACAAAGTAACAAGTCGAATATAAATTATTCGCAATATAAGGAAGAACACTGCAAGCCATTTAAACTTGTAGGGTATATAATGTACGGAACGGTCCGAGAGCTTTCAGCTCCATGATTCCTCAATCAAATGGAGTTGGTCGTTTGGTTGATGGTAAACTTTAGATTGTGTAAATTGGTAAGATAGCCTCCCTTGTAACATCCTATTCATACTCAATGATATGCCAACGCTAGAAGAACCGGAATTAATCCTTTAAACACATCTGTACACTTTTGTATGGAGAAAGTTAAGTATAACCTTTAAGCAGAGTTTCAATACAGTCAGCGTCCATGTCCAGCAGGAATCGAGTAATTTGGACTTCAGCAATGCAAACGCTTCCTCCAAGGGTATGAAGAGTAAGTAATATTCAGGAGGTCAAAATGATTGAACCCTCTGGGGTGTCTCCAACCTCGATCTTGGCAGATTGCTTGAAGCATCAAGTGGACTTCCAAAGCACTTTCGATACTTGAGAAAGAATGAACAGCTATCAAGGTTATAAACTTTACCTCAGTGAATCTCACTCTCTTACATGTTCTTCATTACTCTGCTCTGTTGTGTCATGGTCCAGTTGAGGGATGCTGGGACCATCCTTCAATTCTTGGTTCGGATCCTCCTCGAGCTCCTGGAGGATGTCAGGAACCTTGTTAACTTCAGAAGTTGGGTACCCGGTAATGGGATCTGAAACCACAATAAAGGTAGAATTCTGAATCACTGAAGTCTCTGTTGAGCTCATTGGCTCATTCCTTGTATTGGTATCAGAAGCAACATACGATATGCCAAATCTCTGCCCATGAGTTAGTCCAGGACAGTACCCCTGTAAATGAGACCTGGTTAAAAAATCACCAGCCTAGGAAAACAATTATAGCCTTTATAAAGTAAACAAAAGAATTCACCAATCTAGATAAATAGTGTTCGAAACGAAGCCCTTAGTTTCCCAAGAGAACAAGGACTTGTATCATTACTCTATACGTTGATAAAACAAAATTTTGAATTTCAGCTGAAGGACATGCATCAGATTTAAAAATTGTGACATGTTATATCATTATGATTCATGAAGCATCCATCAGAATGAAAGCTAACCATAGAAAGAACAATTTGAAACACAGCTGCAGCAGATAAAGTCACATTAACAATTGCTTGATTCTATTACGGTAATACCTTCATAAAACCAACCCTGTAACTGTATTACAATAAAGAAATTTATAACTAATAAACCAATAATGGAAACACAAACTTCTCTAAGGATATCAGATTAACCTCCTTAGGCATGTTTAACTGCATACGAGTAAACATATCATACAGAGTTCTCATGAAACTTAGGTTAGGCTATAGAAAGAGCCAAACATGCTCTGGAAATTTAGCATATGGTACTCCATCCTAACCTTTATCAATCCCGAAAAGTGTGATCTTTGTAAGTTGGCACGTGATAAAAAATTGGGGGAATCTGAGATTGTATAGGATGCACTTTGATTAGAGTCCATAGAAACATCTGAATGGTATGTTTCTTGCCTCAGGTTTCCGCTTCTGCAGTATGCTCCAACGTATGAACAGTGTTCATTCACCAATGAAATTTGAGGGGTTGCAGGAAGTAAGTGGCCTTCTGTGCTAAAGATGTATCTGAAAATGTTGAGATCCCACATAATTTTGAGAGATAGAGAAGCATAGAAATTAATAGCAAGGTATACCAATTGGGGTAAAAAGGAAAAGAGAACATGGTACACACGATGAGAAAAATAAACATCTTCCAAGAGCTATAAAGTCACGGTCCGAGTTATGGATCACATTATGGTGCGGTTAATTGGTAGTGAAGGGATGAGAAATTGAGACTCAATGAAGAGACAACCTCACGATCTCGTTGATAAATTGAGGCTCATGAAAGAGAACCTTACAAACTCGTGAAAATCACTTTTGAGAATTACTTCAAGTTTTATCTTCCAATCACTTAAAATACAAGAACTCCCCGAAATGATAAAAAGATAAATCTGCAGAATAACTTCCTTGTCTTTAATGATACTTATCTTTATTGGAATAACTAACCTAAATATGCATAATCTGAACAATAATTTCCTAATCTAATCTAACGATATTGAGGATTATCATATATTTGGACATAACTCAATTAAAACATAATAACCGAAGCCTATGAAAGATAAATTAGTTGAATCCTATCTCTTTGTCAAACTTCCAGTGTGTACAGTCTGTAAATAATACCTTCAGTTAGAATATCATAGGGTTGTCTTTAAGCATAATGCCCCTAACACATAATTTGATGAAACAAAAAAAGGTATTCGCCTGCTTTAACCCAATAACTGACCACACATATGACTATTCTATAGAAGTTCAACTAATATCTATGATCGAAGAGTAAAGCCATGGGATGGTCTAACATTTGTCACTATGTAAGCATTCTTAACCTTTAAGTTTCAAGATGCACACAGGAACCTTTAAGTTTCAAGATGCACACAGGAAGAAAAATTTGCAGACTTTTTGTTCAATGAACTTATTTGATTAAATATAACTGATAACAAAGGCCACTCACTTGTATGGGCCAGTTTCAACCAAGTTATCTGGACCAGCTGCCAGATCAAATAGCAGCCACAAATATTTTACCTGAATTAGTTTGTACAAAATTGAGTGAGATATCATGTGAAAATGACTGAGCAAGCCAGAGTGGCAAGGAGAACTCAAAATGAAAATTTATGAAACTGAAAGGGGTGTAGAACCAAATGCATTTTCTAGTTCAAGTCTAAGTAGTTCGAGGACAAGATTCCACAAGAACACTCAAATGCAGGCATTGAGTCGCTGAAGGTCTGCTGGCAAGATGAATAAGTCAAAATGGTTTCATACTTCAGATCTTATGTCTTGAGCATCCAATTCACATTAGTTCTTTGACTGTCCCATGGTCTTTTATGAGAACACGCCAGCAATTTACATTTTCCCAAAATATTCATGCCAATTGCAGATACTACATACCAATACCAATTTTTCTCTGCAATATTATTTCCAACTATCTGATTTGAAAATTCACATTTACGGTTCTCAATAACAAAAGGAATCTATAGACTCTCAACTAAGCCAGGATTCAAGGCCAAGTGTTAAAGGTGATAGATTAACCTCTACCTCAAACCTAAGGAGCTGGCTACTCTCCTTTGAGTCTATCTCTTAAAGAATTTCAGACTTGTTAAGGAGACTAGAAGAACTTACAGTCTCAGCCAAAAAGAAGCTTTCCATGTGATCTTCCTGCTGGTGAAATTCTACATCTGATATATGACAATATCCACAAGTGCATCGAGCCCCATACTGCAAGCTTGCAAGTATGTCGCGTCCGGCATCAAGAAAACTGAATGTTTTCACAAAAGTAAGATTGCAAAAGCATTGGAAAAATGAATGAAATATTGTGTTCGCTAAGAAGGAAATTGGTTAGAAACGGCACGAGAATTGAGCTAGAAAGGGGAATACACAACCTCGTAGCACCAGAGGAAAATGAAAAAACTTCTTTTGTGCTATGATCCAAGGTACGTGTCTGTACTAATGTGGTAGCACCAAGGCAAACGCAAAACACTCCATTAGTGTCTATGTTCCACGATATGTGGTCTGTACTAATGCCGTAATTTTTTTCCTCTATAGGATATAATGAATATGCAAACAGGAGACCCATATGTAAGCAAGAGCGGTCTTATTGGTTCTGTTTACTCAATAACAAGAAAGAATTCCAGCTAAAGAAGTTTTGTGTGTGTGACATTGGTGATTCTTCATAAAACAAATACAACCTGGGATTTCGTGTAGCTTTATACAGCATATATGTGCTTTCTATCAGTTCTGGGCGCAACGGATAACTTTTCTGACCTTGCTGAGATAAAAGAAAAACTGATGTAAAGATCATAGTTGAGGAACTAAATGAAAATAATACCATTTGCAGCTATGTGCCTACAGATGTACTTTGGTTATTTCAAATTTCACTAAATCTTGCTGGTCTACAAATATGAACACACCTTAGAGCACCACATTTAGTAGATCCCCTGATTAATAATTCATCAGTCAAACAACCTACGCAGATACTTCCTGGAGTAAATGGAACTATCAACTATGGAAGTACAGACTCAAGAAAATAACCTTTGTAAAATTCTACAACCTAAACAAGGTTGAGCTCGTTTGTGAAATAAGATGGGTAACAAACAAATTGACAAGCAATTCGTACATATAATTTATTTAGAAAGTTCTCATTTACCTTTCCATCTAAATGAATATGAAAGATATGCGAGTGTTCACATAATGCTAATAAGTTCTTATATCTAAGCCAAACTTAGAGCTCTCCATGTCTAACAATCTCTTCATTTCTTTTCAACTTGAGGGCTAAGGTGGATGGTCGTTAAGGTGTATACATGAGCGTGAACAGGAAGAAGCCTCTACCTCATGTGGTTTTAGTGCATAAATTTAATTTTTTTGTGTTATTTAACACGGTAGCTATTCATCTTAGCAATCAGTGTCACAAAATTATCAGTTCACAAACTCCAGTGTCCTCACTGTCCACCAACCTAGATGTCACTAAATGTAAAAAAACCTTTGCAAGTTTAACAGACAAACCATACAAATAGAAAGGAAATGGGGAACATAGATCCCGAGTAAACACAGATGAACAAAATGATAGTAAAACACCCAACCTGAACATTGAAAGTTGCCAGATTGAAACCTTCTGGAGTGAAACCATAACGTTTCCAGACACTGAAAAAGGCAGCATGTGTTCTAATCGCAGGCTCAATATCCCCAGCTAGAACCTTCAAGAATAATTCTGAACAGTTCAACTTACTCGTAAATGTTAACTTGCATGACTCCATACTGAGATGGCAAGATAAAGTTTTAGCAGTAAAGACATTACCTGAAGTCCAGGCCAAAATGCCTGAAGGCTATTAAACAAGGGCCAGACAAGAGCCGCAGAATTCATGTTTACCTCTACGTACCTTGCGTACAATAGAATGCATCACGTGTATAAAGCAGCAACAATTAATAGAAAAAAAAGGAATCATTTAAACAGAGCCAAACAAATGGGTATATAATTAGGGGCAACTAGTAGATGAATTTCCATACCATGGATCGTTATAAAGATAGTGCATTGCGGCCCTATAAGCTTCTTGGAAGATGAAAAGATACTCTTCATTGCCAAACAACAAATAAGCCTGAAACCAACTCAATAATTATTAGAACATGGATAGGTGGTAAAACAATTTTTGTATCCCAAAAAATGAGTTTTTGAGGTTCAAAGAAAGTACCAAAATACAATATCATAAAAGCAAATAAATTTAAAAATATTAACTTGGGTCGCATTCTTATAAAATGATTTGTTTTGGACAAAGAGATTTGAATTGATAAAGGATTTGAAGAATGAATTTCAATAGCACCCATCTAGGGTGTATTTGAGATCCACAATTCAATCTAATTTAGTCCATCCAATAGTTTGAAACATGGATTTGAATTCAATCATTCATTATCCATCAATCTCGACAGAATCTAGGTCAAACCTCTAATTCTGATGTGGTATTCCCAAGTAAATTAATGGATCTGGAAGACTGTTAGAATTACCTGTTACCAACTTGATGAACCTCCAAATTAAAGGATGGACAATCCAAAGAAATGATGAAAGATAAGTTCAAGTTGCCATAACAATTATAAGTAGGGAAACAGGTGGATATTAAAATAATTTGCCAACATTTTCGCATGAGTCCAAAAGGTGCCTTATCAAGCCAAGATTCATCGATTTGTTCAATTGTAACCATATACTGCATTTGCATTCTCTGCATCATTTGCATATTACTAATTATCCACCATGGTCAATATACAGCTACTATATCTCAATTCATCCTCTTTTTTCAAACGCCCATTTCGTATAATTGGGGTTGCTACATTACTTAGTGGTGCTTTGTCATGCACTAAGTCATGGAATATTCTAACGAAATGCACATGTGAGTAATATATAAGAAGAAGAAGATAAGGCATGTAACTGAATGTAACCATTTCCACATCAATAGGCCTTGTGACGCCTTGATAATACGTTGAAGGCTATGAGACAGATTCACAGTAACACAACACTTGCTTATCCCCCCTTGCCATCAATACATGCTTGGCACATGCAGAGAAATGGGCCGGCACGGGCGGGCGTGCGGGGGGGGTTGTTTTCTTCCAATAAAAGCCCAAAATAGTCATCTTTCGTGGGGTTGATCCTATCTATTGATGGACTTTCTCGGTCCTTTTTCAGTATCCTTATTTGGTAGATTTGTACTAGAAGAGGAAGTTGAGTCACATAAGAAAATTAATATACACCGCTAAACCAGCCACAGTGGTCACTTAAGATATAACAAGCCATGCATGCTGGTAATTGGACTTTAGCACTTTGGTGACCAAAGTACTGCCAAAAACTTTCCCTGGACATTACACATTAAAACAAGTGTATTGAAAATCAATATTATGGAACATCTGAAATGCAAGAAAAAATGTTGTGGGAAAGAATTCTGTAGCATTTAAAAGTCATTCTCAGTATGACCAGGAGACATAGTATACATAAAGATGAATGAAAAAAAAATCTGTATACAATACAGAAAGTTCTCGACATAATTCTAACAGGACTCACCTTTAATAGATATTCATAGAAAGAGTCTATACTTGTCCCTATTCCTGCGTCCTGCAACTCAACAAAGAATTGTAGTTTACAATCTCCACAATCGCTTAACGATGCCGATTTAGTTTATATACCATACACACTTTCACAAAAATAATTAAATATCCATGAGAAGGCTTCTCCATGTGGCTTTTCAAGCAGATAAATATAATCAAAAACTCCCAGGGGATGCACCCCTGTCGAAAATCAAATGGATTGCAAAGGACGTAAAAACTGCACAATTAAGAGAACCAAAATGACATCATTACTTCATAAAAAAAAATTTTGATACCATCGCATCCAAAAAAATAACCAATTATAGTCACACATGTGCTACAGAAAGAAGGCATGCATCTCCATTTTGAAGCTATCACGTTGAAGAACTAACCTTCTGAGTCCATTCGCCAGAAAAAACATCTATATGAGCTCCAACTAAATTAATCCTTGATCGACGAGACCAAAGTCCTCGAACGGCATTTTTTGTGACTTGCTCAAAAACTGCATTACCACCAAGGACAGCAGGGAAGTGTAAGAAAACATCGAATTCCCTTACAGTACTAAAAGGGAAAAAAACACAGAATTTCGTTAAAGTATTCTTGTTGGATACCCTTATTATTGTAGTGACTGAATCAAGCATATTTAGGTTTCTTCAAAGGTCACCAGATGTAAACGTTATAAGACAATGATCAAGATTCTAATCTGATGCTTCTTTAAACAAATTTCAAGGACGCCCCATAGAACTGTTCTCAGTGATAATTTGATTTTCACTCATATGAGACAAATTGCACTTCTGTGAGAGGATAATGTCTGATAGTAATGAATACCACACATGCATAAGAAATACTAAAATAAACAGAACTTGATAATAATCTTCAAAACTCATTTCATACTTACTGGGATCATTTGTCAGGCGGCTGAGCACCCCAAACTCTAATGTCAGGGTTCCACCCCCAGCTGTTGATGTTATCTACGCACATGAGATCTTCAAAATTAGTAAATTCATTCTGTACAGAAAAAGAGAAGCATAGACAAGGGGAGAAAACAAAATCTTCAATCATAAACAAATCAGATCTAATCAACAAATTTGCTCTCCAATCAGCCAATTCATCATCAATTACTCATTTGTGTATAACTACGTATGTATCTCAAAGTTCTTGACAAAAATGAAATGATCTAAGAATATAGATAATATCACGAATGGAACTTCCGGTTGTCCAGGTTGAAATACACTTTGTACAATGTCCATTGTATTTCTTCAACTTTAACAATGCATTTGACTGAAAGGATAAAATTTAAAATTCCTAACAAAATTCAAATTATTTGGGTAATTTTCCATGGATTTCAAATTCCTCATTTTCAAGTTAAAGTTAATTTGGGACAAAATAAGTCGAAAGACCCACAAAGATCTAAATACATCAAACCAATCATTCTTGAAACTTGAAAATGCTGAGCTATAGCTCTTATATTATAATTCCTATAAGTTTATTGCCAATAGCGGAAGTAAATAGTCTTGAAGAGGGAAAAGAGAATACAGAGAGGCTTTGCCTTGCTTTCATTTTCATCAACACCAAGCAATAGATTTACTGATCCAAAAGGAATCCCTGACACAAAAATAACAATTAATACTTGATTTCCAGAACACCACATAAACCTAGGAGAGGCGCATATACAGGAACTAAATATTGATGAAGTTAATGGCATGTTTCTTTGTAACTTCTATAATTTTTCAAATTTATCGATTGTTTTAAGTTTCTACCATTGAGATGTTTGGTTAAGCTGAAATATTATGCAAAAATGAAATCGTCTTAAAATTGAATTTACAGAATATAGCACAAGCTGACTGGGAAAAAAAAGGCAAACGTAGGTATTTCAATTGATTGCCAAATGAGTATTATATTGTGTAACTTATGTTACACATAATCATAACTAGAAGAATAATCTAACCATAAAACACGCCGAAAGCCTTCACAACCCATAGACGATGGACTAGTGATGTATTATTCAAGATAAAAAAAAATGAACATCAAACAACTTTTTCCCTGTAATCATACCCTATTAGTCACAAGCAATTAGTATGGAATATTCACAACTCAATATTCAAAATGCTGCCAGCAAGAAATTTATAGTTTCTTATGGCAACATTAACTTCATGCGAATACGAATTGAGCAAGAAATTCACGGGAAAGCCAGATTTAACATAAATTTGTCTGCAAAATTCCAAAAAATCTCCAAAAGTACCTGTAGGAGTATCAAATGCAGGTAACATCCTGCGACCTAAATCTTCTGCTAAGCGAAGCAGCTCATCATCATATGAAGGTATTCTCATGCCCTAGAAGTTCAAAAACAGTATTCATATATTTTGAAATACTGAGCCTGAACTATCACAGACATTTAAAATTTCCAGGGATGAACAAGAGTTCTCAAGTATATATTTTAAAATTTTCATCCGATAGTATCAAAAAGCGTGCTGGTAGCATTATTTTATACCGTGTTATAATCACTTGCAAGGAGATGAGCAGACAATAAACCCCCAAGTATCCTTATAGTAGTTTCAAAGACGGACACGGTTTTATTCTGCAATACATAGTAAAAAATTTAGTTGAAGCAATACACCACAGAAACCAAAACTACACATAGTCCTACAATTTGTTAATACTTCATCCATCCAGCCACTTGCGAACAAGAAGAAGACAGTGTATGTAGTATAGATGAACAAACTAATTAAGTAAACTTTCGTGTAATTAATGTTATATCACTTTAAGGTCTGGTTCTAGGTGGTGCATTTTCCTTGAACATATTATGAAGATGATGGGATCTTTGAATAAATTGAAAGGACAAAAATAGAGCATTGGAACAGAAGGTTTAACAATGATTCTTTGTTTCCAATGAGTTCCAAATTTTCAAGTAAAGTAGTTCCACCTGAGGTATCACAGACTCTTTAAGTGCCAGAAATGAAATGCAGACCCCATTTCGCCATTAACATACTAGTTCTTACGGTTGAGGGGTAATTTGATTCCAAAAAAATGCATGAATCATGTCAACTCACATCTCAATAAATTAAGTTAACAGTTCACAGCAATAAAAGATTCATGTCTTTGTAATGGTTGATATCCCGTTTATGAGAAACAGATAAGTAACTCCAGAGCGCCAATTAAAAAGAATGCAATGTTATAACCAACCTACAACGTAATAAGACAGTAGAATAACACAGAAATATAAATCTTATGTTTTACAGATTTGGGTGCATTATAGGGATGTGTCTTATGCCTAACTCTAGCAGGACGAGGAGAAAAATTAACAATAACTCACTGAACCTTACAGGTTAAATCAATCATTTCTAAGTTCGCTTCCAATAAATATGAACCCCATACTCACAATATCAAATCGTAGATGATTACCGATCCATTCAACAGATGCTGAGAAGCGTTCGTGATCACCAAGCAAAGCCAATGTGTCTAATGAATCAATCTGGCAGGCAAACAATGTAGCAGAATTACAAAAAAGTTGATAACTGCAACTAAATAAAATAAAAATAAGTCATTAAACAAATTAATAGCAGTAAATCTCACCAATGTTAAAGCATAGCCTCCAAGAGTATCTTCCCCTTCACATGATAAAGGCTTCAATTCATCACGAGGAAATGCATGATTCATGTACCCATCAAATGCATGATAAAACATTTCACGGACCTAAATTACAAGCAGATAGGTTAACCATAAAAAAAAATTCTACTTAACTTATGTAAAAAGGAAAGAGCAGTTATATTAGACTACTCCTAAATCAATGGAAAGAAGCAATTCTTGTTCACTTGAAAAAATTCCCAGCCTTAGAGCAAACTATTGTTGATTCTTCATAGAGTCTGATACTTATCACGAGGAGGAAATCCAAGTCAATCACCAGTTTTCCTTTTGTATAAATATATCATTCATTTTTTATGAACGAAACGTGATTTAGAAACTATACTCTGTCACAATCTGACTTCTTCTTATCCCAGGAAAAACAAATGATACGAGACCCACAGTTTATTTTAATTGTACGTGAATACTTGGATATCAATGCCATGAAGATTCAGCAAATTTATAAGAACTTATCATTCTCCCGCCCATCCTCCATATTCAACCAAGAAAAAAGGGGCTCAGTTCACATACCAAGAACCAAACAGGGAACCTTGATTTTCTTTATTCCAATATATGATAGAAAACAGTACATTAACCATCACACATAGGAATTACTGGGCGAACCCCATCCGGAAGCAAAGATTCACCCTGAACGCTCGAGCTTGACACCAAAATAGACCAAATCTCACCATTCAATTCTACCGTGATCCATACCACTCAGCAATGACGAACCCAGATGGCCTCTAATACACAACTGATTAATTTAAAAAAGAGAAGCATTCTACCCTCATCATGTCACTGCTCAACTAAATTATTGGCTCTCCCCAGCAGCTAAATCATATGCCATTCAGTTTATTACTGCCTCAACGCCTAGAACAATCTATAATATCACAATAGAAGAAAAAAACTAGAGAAAATTTATATATGCCCAATGATGTGCGTCGTAATTGTGACTACATAGAAAAATTTCTTCCAACATTTCTTGATTCGTCAACTTGATACCTCATCTCTGAGTTGCTTCGCCTCCTCCTGGGTGACCCCTTCAGACAGAACTTCCAACGCAAAATACCCGAAAAATAATAGCAAAATCAAAAAAATGGGTTTCTTCGAGACTCCCATAGATCTACCTCCGTGTGAGTTTTGGGGTAGCGATATAGGAGATGAGTACTTCGGGACTGAATCACTGTCGGAGTTAAAGTCGTTTACACAGCAATATCGACTTCACTTGTTTTTTGAACTCCGAGGATTGCGTTTTCAACGTTTAGTGGAAAGTAAAATTTTCCTTCTCATCTTTGTTTAATTTTTTATAAGTACTCAACAATTTGCATTTATTAAAAAATCAATTTTCAATTATTTCCCCACATTCTTTTTTTAACATTATTCAATACTCTTGCACATTAAAGTTGAATATAATCAACATAAAATCATGTTTTAGTATATTTTTAGAATCCCCTGAATGACCCTAATTTTCTTGGAGCTTTAAAGTTTAACACAAACTAAAAATTTATTGGTAAATACCTGTGTGAGATCGTCGGTCATATTTCGAGAGACAGAGAATAACATGAAAAAATATTACTTTTATGCTACAAGTATTATTTTTATTCAAAAATATGATCATAAACAGTATTACATTTTATTTCAAAAATATTACTTTTAATATTCATCCACCCATGGAAAAATATTATTTTTATGTAAAAAATATTATTTTTCATAATAAAAATATTATTATATGGACTTGATCGTTCTGTCTCACGAATATAATCTCGTATGACTGTCTCACAGGAAAGCTACTTATATTTATTTACTTAGCCTCGGACAATAAAAAAATTTGGTCAATATCCAATTAAAAATCAATTATATTAGAAAAAAATAGGTCAAACATTGAGCTCTTCTTTCCCTCCCACTTTTCTCTTTCTCCTCCACAACAGTTCTTCTATTAATTATTCAATCTTGATCTTCTCCTCTTACTTTTTTTTGTTTTTCTCCATATTAAGCAAGAGAAGTTGTTGTTCCCATCCTCAACTTCGCCCAATATCAAAGAATTTGAAAATTATTGATTCAAGTATTTGTCTTAATGTTATGGAAATCTATTTCTTTTTTTTCATAGATTACTGATTTTTATCTAAAAAGATTTGCCTATGAACGGCATTGTAATTAATTTTTGTGTAGGAATGACCATCCAGATATTGATTGATTCTAATGGGAGTGGAAGATTGATTAACAAAGCACTTATACATGGTTATGTCAATCTAAGAATGGAGGACTATTTCAATTCATAATGGTAATGCAACCATATAATTTGTTACGAACGGAATCTATGAGATACTTGGTCTTGATAATCCAGAGGACTGAATTGAAATTGAGTTATTTACCAGAAATAGATATATGCAAAGCATGCCCATCTATATAGAGGATACCCAATCCTTGAGTACATATCTATCATTTGGCAATTCACATACCAGACTTGGGTTGCATGTGGAAGTCATTAAGTATTGTGATATTGGAGTTCAAAAAGAAAATAAAAATGGCAATTAGCTTGCATTCTAGAGATGTTGACGATTGTAACATGTATTTTTTGATGTCAATGTAGAATATGAAAGAAAAGAATGTGGTTTTCATGAAAATGTAAAATGTAGAAGAAAAGACCTTGATTTGGCTACAAATGTATTTAATCATGCTCCACGTGATGAATATTTTGGTTGTACTTTTATCCAAGATGGTTTTGAACTAACTGTGGCATCAGAAGAAGTCGTGGTCGAATAAGATGTTAATTCCAATGAAAACTTGAACCAGAATGATGACTTCAATCGATCGATAATACATAGTCCACATGTTGATTCCATCATGCTGATTTAGTGGAAGTGAGCACACAAAATTTGGCAATCGGCAATAGTGGTAGTACATATTCATTCACCGACGGATCAATTTATTGTTGGTAAGGGGTTCATCAGTAAATATCAAGTTCATGAAGAATTGGCTAAAATATCTTTTGAATGCTTCATTTGCAATGAAGGTTGAAAGGTCGACAAAGAAAATGTATATAGTAAGATGCATTAAACAAAAATGCAGTTGGAGAGTGCGAGCGGCACATAAGGATTTCAAGTGAGTTTGAAATTCGAAGTTATTGTAAGACCAACACTTGTGATCTTTCAACAGAAGAAGAAGTCATCGAAAGGGCTGTAGTTTAGACGTATTGTTAGAAAATTTTAGAGGGCAACAAATCAGTCTTGTACCAAAAACAGTAACGACGATGATGGTGAATGATGCCTCCCATAAGCAGCTCGGGACCCGAGGAACCGAGTAGCACGCTCCGAGACCCGACTATGCCTCTCAGATCGGGATGTCACCCGAGGACACATGCTTAGTTCGGGAATTTTGCCCGAGCATCTTTGAGAATCCAACCAAGATACGTCTTTCCTTATTTGAACGATAGAATCGTCGAGGATCACGGAGAAGATCTTGTGCCGAAGATCGCGGAGAGTATCTCGCCCGAGATACCCAATGTAGGTGATTATTTGCCAGGATATGCTCATCTCTACCGTCTAGCCCCTCTATAAATACCAGGTACGCCCTATTCATTCAGACACACATCCTAGCATTCTTTGCCTCCAGCATATATTTCCCTTGTTCTCTTTTTTGTTCTCATACACTCTGTCTGACTTAAGCATCGAAGGGGCTTCGTCAGACACACTTCCGGCGCCCTCTGACATGTGATCTGTGTTTGCAGGCGCAAAGAAGAAGCACTTTCCATCCACCAGTGCCCGACGATCGACGTCCCGAGCTCTCGAGGTGGCATCAGCTCGTCGGCTGAGATAATTTGGCTACATCAATTGGCGCCGTATGTGGGAACGTAGAAGAAAGAAGATAAGATTCCACCAAAAAAGACTAGAGCTTAGGGAACTGGAGAAACCAGCCACACACAAAGTCTGTCCCAGGGGTCGGAAAACCCCAGCTTCACTACGGAACAAATAGCTCAACTGATAGCGACCATTGTGGAACAAATATTGGCCAACCGACCTGAATCGCACCCGCCTCCTGATCAGCAAGCCGAGGAGATCAGGAAACTGCAAGAGGAAATCGTCCGCTTGAGGGAAGAGAGGAGCACGGGCCCAACACCGCCGCTAGCTCGGGAAATACCCTTCTCACCTGATGTACTGGTCGCCGAGCTATCCCAGCATTTCAAATTCCCGAACATATGAGAGTATGAAGGGATGGGGGATCCCGAGGAGCATTTGTCCCGGTTCGAGAACGCCACTCTCCTCCATCAGTATGCAGACCCCATCAAGTGCAGAGTTTTCTTGACCACCCTGGTCCGGTCAGCACAGCAGTGGTTCAACCTCTTATCCACCGGGAGTATCAAGAGTTTCCAGGATTTTAGCCAGACGTTCCTCCATCAGTTCGCCAGTAGCAAGAAGCAGCCTATGACAACGCTGAATTTATTCACCGTAAAGCAGAAGGAGCAGGAGATTCTTCGGGAGTACATCAGGTGTTTCAACAGAACCATTATTGAGGTGTCGTCCCCTATGCCAGATCTGATAATCGGGGCAATCACCCAGGGGTTGCGATGGGGTGATTTCTTCAGATCCCTGGTCAAGAAGCCTCCGAAGATATTCGACGAACTCCTCACCAAGGATGAGAAATACGTCAACGTGGAGGAGATACAATGCAGCAGGAAGAGTGAACAGAGGGCACCACCTCGGCCAAGCAATGAAGCTCGGGCAGAGAGGGCCTCGATGAGGCCGCCTAGGCAAGAACCCCCTTTATTGCTGGGACAGTTCGCCGCTCGGACGCCGCTGAGAGTGAGTAAGGTTCGGGCTCTAGAGATGTGTGATGAACGGAAAGTGGTGCAGAGACCTCGGGGGAGCGAGGGAGCCCGAGGAACCCCAAGTCCGAAAAATTTTGTGATTTCCACAGATATTATGGTCACACCACCGCAGAGTGCCGACTCTTGGACCAGGAGCTCAAACGCATCATCCAGAGTAATCCCGATGTGCGAGCGACACTAGTTGAAGACAGACCGCGTCGATGGGAGAAGAGGCCTCAGGGAGAAGACAGTGGGCGACACGATAACAGGACCTCTGGTCAGGAGAGAACACATTGAAAGCAGGATCAGAATCCTCCCAAGGGAGAGCATCGATCACCCCAACCTCGGGGAGTAATCCAAATGATATCAGGAGGATCGGGCGAGGAAGGCAGGATGTCGTTGTTAGAGTAGATGCCCAACTAGCCAACTTGTGGCGTGTGGGTTTTATTGACTCTTGTACATGACAATCTTTATTTATGAAATTCTCATTTATTTATGGCATTCTATATTTTCATTATGTTACAATGTTAACAATTGTGTTGGATAAAGACCTAGAATGCACCATAGTGTATGTTAGATGTGATAGTGGATATGATGGCTATCATGAAACACATCTAATAGTCACTGTGTCATTCGGAATTCGTTCCTAGTCGATTGGAACGTCAAAATGAGGATAAGGCCGCCCGAGCTTGAGACTAGCATCTGCGATGTGAAGTACCATGTTTCATTGGTAGGGAACATTGTGATGTTCTGAGCATGCAGATGGATAGTGACCTGGTGATCTATCGAACTACCCTCGTTCGGACTTTCCAAGTGGTTATCATTTGTCGAGTGGATAAGTCCGAGGTCTTGGTTGTACTGATTAGTCCTCACTACTCGAAACGTCATTAGGTGGCGGGATTGGGTGAGGTCCCGATGCATGTAGGAGTCGATGCTTCGTTGTCGAGGATTCACCGCTCGCTTTCATGCGTGGATATCCTATGTTATCTGAGGAGACAATAGTGTGATAAATCTCTGGCCAGAGTACTGGATGTGTTTTAGGTAAATGGGTTTACCTAGTTACACTCGCGATGTCACTATTTGATATCCAAGATGTATGCATAGTTATCGGATCTCTAGCGACTCTCGATTTACCAATGGTCGTTGATCTGATCGGGATATATGTGTTGAAAGGACCGTACTGTACGCTAACCATGACCAACTGTTTCTTGCATGCACTATCAGTGATACCTAGGGGATCATGGGGCGATGTTGCTAGGCGCTTTATCATGATCCGATGGACAAGTCCGAAATTGTGATTTCGGAGTCACAATGGTTGTGGGCCCACGGCTAGCTGTATCCGTAAACCATTGAGGGTCACACAAGTACTGGATTCATGATTCCCGCATGGAAACTGAGCTCAATGTGTTGAGCATAGGAGAAGGAATTTGGGGAGTGCGACTTCCTAAAAGTCAACAGGGGTCAAATTGCGATTTCCCAAAGTTGAGGGGCTAAACTGTAATTTTGGACTAGGTGGTTTGAAAAATTATTTTCACATCATAACACTCGGTTTTGGAAACTGAGTCGATCGGTCCGATCTGATCGTCGATCGGGATTATGATGAAGTAACGGTGATTTAAATGAACCGAATGTTCATATAGACCATGGATTGGATCCAAGTCCATTGGGCCGGTTCAAGCCCATTACTCACCTTTATGTATGACTATTCTAGGGTTGAATTAAACACGAAGTCTCATTCAAAACCCTACATAGCGCCGCCGCACCTCCCTTGTCCCTTCGGCCGCCGCACGCCGCCCTCTCCAGTCGCCGACCGCCGCCGCGCTGCCGCCTCGTGACCGGACTTGTTTCGATCACCGCGACGAGGAGATTCCGTTCGTGTCGAATTCGTCAGTCCTTCTAGTGCAGGCTGACGAAGGTTTCGTGCTTCCGGTCGTGGACCTGATTAGACGATCTACCGCCGCCTACCTTTTGAAGTGCCGGTTTCCCTGTGAAACTGGTCGGAGCCAGGCGCCTAGACGCCAGCAAGGTAAAAATCGATAAACGCCCTATGAATGGTTTATTGATTTGTTTTAATGTATTGAACGTATCTCGGGGCAAAATTTTAACTTCCGCTGCGCCCCGGGGAAACGGGATCCGGATCCGCCACTTTCGCCAACAGTGGTATCAGAGCATAGGCTCGGATCCTTCAATACATGTTACTGTCTGAATTGCATAGATCTCGAATTTTTGAAATCAAAACTAAAAAAAAAATTGGAACGCAGCTGCCGGCCGCCGTCGTGTGCGGCGGCAACCACCGTTGCGTGCGCGCTATAGCGCGCGCGACACCATGCGCGCTGGCCGCGCATGGTGGCCGGCCATGGCCCGCAGCCACGCGCAAATTGTTGCGCGGTGGTCGGGCGGCTGTGCGCCATGCTCGGCGCACGATGTTGCGAGGAGATGCCGCGCTTGGCGCGGCAGCGTGCGGCCATGCGCCGCCGCCGTGCGGCCGCCGTCCAGCGAATCTCCGGCAGCGATGCGACGGCTATTTTTCTTCTAGGTTTTGTTTCGGGCCTGTCTCGGGCAGCCCATGAAGTTTTCGGGCCAATATGCAATTAAAATTAACAAAATGTGATTTTGATTATAGGATATGATTTTATAATTAAAATATGATTTTGTTGATTAAAATATGATTTTTCGACAAAATGCGATTTTATGATTAAAATATGATTTTGTTGGAAATTATCAAATTTGATTTGATTATTTAAATTTATGTCAATTAATTAGATTGATTGCATGTTTGGGATGATCGAGATCCGTGCCCAATGTGTTAGGTGTATGCTATAGGTTTTGCGATTTTGGTTGTATATATATTGTTGATATCATTTAAAGTGGGTCTGTTTGTGGCCCGTTCCCACCCCTACAAATTTGTATCCCAATGTGTCATGGCAATTTAAATGTAAATTACTAGATTTAGTGGAAGGACATTAGAAGACGGTGGAGATGACGATCAAAGATATTGAAAACCGAAATCTGTAAAACCGGAAGCAATTGTAATAGGATTGCATTGCATATTGCATTTCACCTAGGACTGGACCCAGGTCCGTGATTGGCAACCACGGACCGCATAGCTCTCGCGATCGATCATCCCAAAGTTTATTTATATATTCGATATATGTTGAATCCGCATGTTTTAAATTATGATTTAAAATATTGTTGAGACCAAATTTTCAAAAATAAAATCCCTCGTTTTAAATACGATTTAAAACTGATATCAAGATTAAAAGTTTATTCGATAAACTGAGGGAATTTAAATCTGTTTAAATTATCCCACCTTCCATCAACAATGAGTGTACGCCGATGCTACCCGCATACATGGCCCGGCTCATATTATTGAGGGGGTTATGTATGCCGGAAAGCTGTACACGTCATTGACACTCGTTGTGAGTCGGTTGGAACTCCCTTTAACGTTGGCTCATATTATTGGGGAGGTTAAGGGGACCGTCCTTCACGACTCAACATTGATGGGTCATCTTGACATGTGATAGTAATCGGCGTCATATTATTGGGCCCTTACTGAACGTGATGTAAATACATGGAGGTTGCACCAGTTGCAATTGGGCTCTACCTTTTGGGGGTCATGGTTGGCTGATATTATTCGGGACCATGATCGCTCGATTGGACTCTGTGTACCCACTAAGGAAACTTGCTTTCCCGATTTCATTAGAGGGTGGTGAAATCGTTAAAATAGTGGGAGGGTAATTCATAAAACTAAATGACCTTGTTTTATGTCTTAGCGTTTTTCATATATAGTTAGTAATGCATGTCTATTTTTCTTTTCAGTATAAACTGCTTTAAAATGTCTTCGATCAAAAACCCACTCGCTGCTATACTGGATAGCAACAAGTTCACCGGTCTGAACTACCAAGACTGGCTTCGGAACCTCAACATTGTGTTGGCTTCGGAGAAACTTCTCTATACGATAGAGAAGAGCCCTCCGAAAGAAGCCCCTGCCGATATCAACCCTGAGGAGCTGACTACGCTTAAACAATGGTGGGACGACGAGCTTAAGACTCGATGCTATGTGATGGCATCGATGTCCAACGAAATGCAACGGCGCTTTGAGAAGACGAATTATGCTGCTGACATACTCTTTCATCTTAAGGAACTGTATGGGGAGAACTCTCGACATGAGAGGTTCACCACTGTCAAGGAGCTTAGGACGGGCCGCATGCACGATGGGACTTCGGTCCACGAGCATGGGGTTCGTATGATTGGGCTCGTTGAAAGTTGGCGGGCCTTGATATCACACTTCCACACGAGCTGTCTGTGGATGTGCTTCTCCTCTCACTACCCGCTGCATTCGACCCCTTTGTGGTCAACTTCAACATGAATAAGCTGGCAGCCACCCTCGAAGAGGTGGTTAACATGCTGGTCGTGTTCGAGGGGACCATAAAGAAGGACAAGCCCATCCTCCTTATGGGCTCTTCTTCCTCTACGAAGAAGGG
>KQ989062.1:0-11811 GCA_001598015.1 Dorcoceras hygrometricum | reverse complement strand
AGAACCCCAGTGCAAAATGACCGTTTTGCCCCTCAACAGCGGAAATCATGATTTGACCCCTGTTGACTTTTAGGAAGTCGCACTCCCCAAAATCCTCTTCTCATGCTCAACACATTGAGCTCAGTATCCGTGCGGGAATCTCGAATCCAGTACTTGTGTGACCCTCAATGGTTCAGGGATACAGCTAGCCGTGGGCCCACAACCATTGTGGCTCCGGAATCACAATTCCGGACTTGCCCATCGGATCATGGTAAGAGCGTCTAGCAACATAGACCCATGATCCCCTAGGTATCACTGATAGTGCCTGCAAGAACCAGTTGATCGTGGTTAGCGTACAGTACGGTCCTTTCAATCCATATATCCCGATCAGATCAACGACCATTGGTAAATCGAGAGTCGTTATAGATCCGATAGCTATGCATACATCTTGGAGATCGAATAGTGACATCGCGAGTGTAACTAGGTAAACACATTTACCTAAAACACTTCTAGTACTCTGGCCAGAGATTTACACACTATTATACCCTCAGATAGCATAGGATATCCACGCATGTCTGCGAGCGGTGAATCCTCGACAACGATGCATCGACTCCTACATGCATCGGGGTCTCACCCAATCCCGCCGCCTGATGACCCCAAGTGAGTCGACAAACGAGTCAAAGTGAGACGTCTATCATGTAGAGTCTCAATGACGTTTCAAGTCGTGAGGACTAATCAGTACAACCAAGACCTCGGACTTATCCACTCGACAAATGGTAAACACTTGGAAAGTTCGAACGAGTGTAGTTCGATAGATCACCAGGTCACTATCTATCTGCATGCTCAGAACATCACAATGTTCCCTACCAATGAAACATGGTACTTCGCATCGCAGATACTAGTCTCAAGCTCGGGCGGCCTTATCCTCATTTTGACGGCCCAATCGACTAGGAACATGTTCAGAATACACAGTGACTATTAGATGTGTTTTATGATAGCCGTCATACCCACTATCACATCTAACATACACTTTAGTGCATTCTAGGTCTTTACTCAATGCAATTGTTAATCATCATACAACACAATAAAAGTAAAGAATGCCATAAATGAATGCGAATATCATATATAAAGATTGTCATATACAATAGTCTATAAACCCACACGCCACAAGTTGGCTAGTTGGGCATCTACTCTAACAGGCACCCATTGAAGCCCTGTTCAAAAAAGGCTGAGGCCCTCCCCTAGCACAGGATATCAAATTCTTTGGACTGCAGGAATTTCTCCTTCCCGAGCTGCCAAGAGTTTTCTGCCTCCCCCTTCAACTTCTCCACTTCAGCCCGGAGGGCTCTGTTCTCCTCCTCAGAACATAGAGCTTGGGCCTTTGACGATTGGGCTTCAGCTCAGGTGGCTTCTAGCTCGAGCAGCACTGACTCTTTTTCCTTGTCTTTTTTAGCTGTTATCTACTCGAGCTGTTGCATCGGTCGTTATGACGGACAAGCACTCCGTCCAAGGAACGCTTGGTCATAACAAACTCATCCCGTACTTGGGCGAGACGATTCGATAGCTCGCCACTCCAAACTAAGGCAAGCACAGACATAATGATCAACAATAGACGTTGGAATAAATATACATGATCCCGAACTAGCATATACTTGCATGAAGTGAAGGCTTGCGGCTTCAAGGACGGCAAGGTCGGGAACGCTCTTCACTAAGTCAAATCCCGGTCGAGGACCAGGCGACGGATGAAGTCCAGCAAAACGGAGCCGGAGGGTTTGGCCACAAACGAAATGGCGGACGTATCCAGAAGTACGTAGGGTAATTCGATAGATTGTTGCTCGGGGATCTTCTCCGCTGCGCCAACTGGCTCATTGACCGGGTCCTTAGAAACTGTGGCTCGAGCAGGCTCGGGGGTTTTCCCCTCATGATGGCCTTTCTTGCGCCTCTTTCCCCCTCCGTAGAGGCCTTCCTCTTCCCTTTGCTTGGATGAAGAGAGCTGGAAGCTCCTTCCGGGTCGGCTCTCCTCTCCCTCAGATATTTCATCATTTCAGCCTTGGACATCCTGTTGTAACGTCTAGAAATTCCTCACTACATAGAAATGAGTGCATGACTAGGGGGAAAATAATTTTAGATGATTACATACCATTTTATGTGATTTATTTATAATTTTCATATTGCATGATATGTACGTCACGTTTTCAGCCTGTTGAGTTACGGACGCGTGGACGAGACTAGGGACGACCGAGATGAAAATAATTTTTAAGATTTCTAAGTTCTTAGATTTTTAAGAATAAATTTATTATTTTTTTAAGCAACAATTACTGAAAATTGGTGTTTTTATGATTATTTTGGAGGGAAACCCGTTTTTCGCCAATACGGACTGTTTTAATGGATTTTAATATGTTTTAAAGTTTGAGGAACCTTTTATTAGAAAATTGGGATTTTAAAACTTGAGTTAGAGTTTTAATTATCTTATCAAATTAAGGGAGGGGCAAACATGTCAAAAATTTCTTTTCCTTTCTTAATTAACCTTTAAGGGTCAAACTTGTCACCCCCACTTTTTCATAACACAAAAATTAATAAACTCTAGCCTCCTCCACCCTCAAACAGCTGTCCCCATCCCCTCATTCTCAAAGCTTCGAAAATTTCAATATCTTGGTGATTCAAATGCGATCCGGTCCCGATCTCCCGTCCTCTACGTCGGTAATTCGCAGATCTCAATTTTCTCCAAGTCAGGCATGTAATATCTATCCTTTTTCTCATCATTTAAACCATAGTAATTTGTTTTTAAAGTTTAATGCATGAATTGTTTGTGAATTATGTAGATCTATGCACTAGTTCTTGATATCCATGCATGGCTCACGAAATTTCAGCATGTTTTTTATCTTTTCTTGCATTAACTCGACCAAGGGCTGTTCAAGGGGCCTAGGTGTGGTTCATGGTGACCCTAGGGTGGTCTAGCAATGTCTCTAGTTGAGAATCAGTGGTTGGTTCACGGCTGAACCAAGGATACGCACGCCTGTTGTGTGCCGCTCGGCCGTGTAGTTGCGCCATCTTCATGCAGCCCGTCCGCCCTTGTGCAACGATAGCATGGACTGTGGCTGGTTCGAGAGGGACCGGCTGGACCTGGGGGTGGTCCAGACGGTGGGGTTCGGGCCATGGGAGGCCGGAGCGCGGCGATCGTTGGGGTAGAAGCCGCGGTGATGCGTCGCATGGGGAGGGTGTGCGGTGTGTAGTGTGTTTAGGGTTCCTTTGCATGGGCCGGCCGGTTCGGCTGGATCGGGTCGGTTAGTCGAGCCTCGAGTCAAAATATTTTAAAGTGTTTTCGAATTATTTTAATATCAGACCGGTTATTTTAATTTTAAGTCTAAGGTCCAATTTTAATATTTTTGGTCAAATCTTTAAAGTCTATTATTTTGGTCAATCTTTTAATTAATTTGGACCTTATCCCTTATTTAAGTTTTTAAAATCAAAATTGGAGTCTTTGGATATTTAATTAAGTCAAGTTTGACCATGTGATTTTAATTGGTCAAAATTGATTATGTGAGTTTCGATTTATGGGATTTTAATTGGTCAAAATTGATTATGTGAGTTTTGATTTAGTCAAACTTAACCCTTAGTTTTATTTTAAAGTCAAAATTGATCAAATATTTTAAAGTCAAAATTGGTCAAGTTATTCTAAGTCAAAATTGATTTTGAAATTAGGCAAAAATTGGCCTTAAGATTTTAAAGTCAAAATTGGATGTTAATAGGGTCAAAATTGGTCATGCGATTTTGAATTAAGTCAAAATTGGAATATGTTAGAAATTTTAAGGGGAATTCTTATAAGTCTTGGGCTAAGTCAATTGTAATGCTAGGTCTAGAAGTAGTGGGCCAGACTCTTGAACCAGTCCTTGACCAGAGTAGAAAATGTAGAAGCCCGTGAATATATATTTAATTATATATGTAGTATTCTATGTACGTTAATATTTTAAAGGAAATAATAAAATATATATTGACGGACTAAACTTTTAATTTGCATGATTTCTATGAAATGCACGCATCACGAATGTTTTATGAAAGGTTATGAGCATATTTTAAAGAAAAAATCGAGGGATTGAAGTGATTTGTGGCAAGTTTACGATGAGAGGATTCGGGATACCGGGCCCGATGAACTTCTGTTCATGTATTACGAGCTTATGGATCCATGTGTTTGCGGCATGGTGAAGTGACAAGCATAGAGGTGTGAAGGATCCCGAGGTAAGGTCGGATGAACCGCACCGCCACGTATGTTGGTTTTCAGATTGATCAATCGAACATGGTCGGGATTGAAGTGATTTGTGGCAAGTTTACGATGAGAGGATTCGGGATACCGGGCCCGATGAACTTCTGTTCATGTATTACGAGCTTATGGATCCATGTGTTTGCGGCATGGTGAAGTGACAAGCATAGAGGTGTGAAGGATCCCGAGGTAAGGTCGGATGAACCGCACCGCCACGTATGTTGGTTTTCAGATTGATCAATCGAACATGGTCCACACTTCATGATACGACTCATACGTTTTTATGTTATGTTATGTCATGCCTTATGTACGTTATATGCTATGTATGCTATGAAATGTACGAACAAGGTTTTTAAGATCATTCATGCATTCATGTTATTTTATTACGAGTATGTACCTGCATGCGACTTTATTAGTATGTACTTTGTTATTTTAAAAGATAGAGCATGCTGAGCCTCTAGGCTCACTAGGTTTAAATGGTGTATGTGATGACCCTGCAGTGTATGTCCCAACTGGCGGTGAGGACCTTTGAGCGCCCGCTACAGCAGTACCCCGTGGCCGCATTGATGTTTTGTTTTAGGCATGATACGCTTTTCAAATGTTGGTTTCAACTTGTTTATTTTCAGTACTTTTACGCAGTCTGATTTTTACAGTATGGATGATTTAACGATGCGAGATATTTATTTGATTTATGTTTTGAAGTGATGGTTTTGAAAATGTTTTAAAAGGAACGAGCCACACTTTCAGTTTATGTATTCCGCAAATGTTTTAAAATTTTTTTTTTCTAGAGTCTGGTTCGTTTCACCCGTCGACTGCAAAGATAAAGCACAAGTTAACAGATTAGATCTCAAAATTAGTAGGGGCGGTACGAAAGACAGTGGAGATACCTAAATCCCGACCAGTTGGACTTTTTTCCAACTAAATCTAAAGTGGCACAGGAGATCTTCCTCGATCACCTCCTGCGCATTGAAGAACTTTTTACTCATAACCTCGAGGAATTGGGTTAGGTCAGGTGCTTGCTCGGGGGTCAAAGGAGAAATGGTGTGGGCGTTATCTTGCCACGACATGTTACAACCCCACGGGTTCTCTTTGCTCGGATGCGCTTAATGAAAAAATACCGAATCATCCACACTTTTGGGAGCTCAGGTTACCGCCTATAAACCCGAGATCTTTCTTATTGGAAATATAGAACTTCCCAGGACCTAATATCTTGATCTGTATCAGTTGCATTAGGGTATAGGTCGATATGGGGATCCTATGGAACTTCAGCAAAATCCCCAAGGAAAGCAGGGAGCTAAAAGAGTTCGGGGTAAGCTGGCTAGGGCTGACCTCGAGGTGATTACATAGACTCGAAATAAATTTGGGAATGGGGAACTCAAGATCCCTATCTATTTGATTTACGTAGAAAGTATGGAAGCTGGCAGGGGGGCGGTGAGCTCGGGCTTCAACTCGGGGGCTACTACCTCGTATAGCTCGGATATCCCGGCCTTATCCTTAATCAAAGGGATGTCAGACTCCCTAAGGGTAGAGGCCTTAACCTCATACCAGGTACATCCTTGGACGGCCAGCCGCGCCTCATCATGATCGATTCTAAGTAGCCTAGCCCTATGAAGCTCTATTGAGCTCGGGATCTCGTCTTCTCTGCCCAGTCCCTGTAAGCGAGGGAGAGTCTATAGACTCTGCTACTTTCCTAACAACACTGCTATCGGGAGAAGACATTTTTATAAGAGGCAAACGAGCTGGAGAAAACTTACGAGAGAGATAGGTCGTGTGACGTCCGAACCCACGGGATCACGGATTTGGGGTGAAATAAAATTTGGAAATGAGAAGAAGGGCTGAACGTCAATTTGTTATAAGCTGTATGTCTTATAACTTAGAAAAATTTCGAAACACAAACACAAAACTGACATACACACGTTCGGCGCCAAGTACTGAAAATTTGCGGAAAAAAGATTTCATATATACACTGGGAATGCGATATTACAACATCTGAAATTCTATATGAATTTACTACTGTTGCAATAGATCTAATACAGATGTCTAAGATAAAAGATAACAACAGTTAAGACACGGAAAATGCTGCCCATAGATAAACGCTTCACCACCCAGCTGTCTCAGCTTCCACCTTCCGCTTGTCCCATAACTGTCTCACCTGCACCATTTTAAAAGCTAATGAGCCTATGGGCTCAGCAAGTAAAATCTGAATAATAACAAAGTCATTCAACGCAGGCAGACATCTGAACATTTACATAACTGAGTTTAAAGGAACTTCATTTAAACATAAGCATTCTTTCGTAAACTTTCTTTCATAACTTTCGTAAGCTTGGATGTGGGGACAATAACCCAGATCCCTTCATTATTTTCTTAAACTTTAGAATTTATGGCTTAGAAGCTCTCCTTAGGTCTAATGTGCACTTGATCAAATGACTTCTGATATCAGTTCTAGCATATAGCTCATTGTGAAGAGGCAACCGACATCTGGACGACTGCTCACCCTTCTTTATGAAAGGGCAACTGACATCTGGACAGTTGCTCACCTTTCCTTTATGACCGTCTGTTATCTATGCCATAAGTCATTAAAATTAACTTTCATTCCTTTAAACTCCTTTCTTTTGAAATCATCTTTGAAATTTCCTTTGAAATCTCACTGGGTTCGATTCTTTTAAAACTTGCTTCCCATTTTAAAACTTACTGAGTATCAGATTTGACTACTGGAAAACAATCGCTGAAATAGAAACAGATTTCTCTAAAAGAAACTGTGCTGGAAAGCAAAACAGATTCCTCAGGTGGAACGTAACGTTGAACAGATGTGACAACAAGGAAAAGTACTGTTAGCGTGAAACAGATCTGACTATGAAGGTTACATCACTAACATTGAAACAGATGTCAACTTAGGAACAGTGTTTGGAAAAGAAACAGATGTATCTAATGGAATAGTGTTTAGGAATAAAACAGCTGCGACTTGGTCAACTCAGATGTCAACGAATAATCGCAAGGGACTCAGCAGTGAAGTATTTAATACTGTGAAATCTGACCAAAATCTGATGTGTAGCGAAAACACGAATCTGAATTGAAAACTGCTGATTTAATTAAAAGATTTATTCGCTAACAAAGGAATCAAAGTCTGAATAAGAACTTGGTGCTGCAACATCACGAACGACATCTACGATACCAGTTCTGCCTATCAAACCAGACTTAGTTTCTGATTCGACTAGCATCTCCGATTACATAGAGTCAAGCTCAGATGTTACCATTCATCAGAAGTAAGAACATTCATGAAATACGTGACTCAAATCTGAACTCCTCAGTACTTTGAAACATATTCAATCTTTCTTAAAACATTCTGGAAAACTTTGGAAGCAAAAAACATATCTTTGAACCCAATCTTTCTTTTCTTTAAACATTTATGAACATACGTAAACATGAACTTAAAGATAACTTTAAACATGCAGGCAAGCAGATCCATGAAATGAGAAAAATCAATATATGCTTCAAATGGTGTAGCAAAGGATCAGCTTTTACTTGCCTTTGAACTGAGCTTTACGACAGCAGTTTATTCCCGCAGAGTTCCTCCTCCTCAAGCAATCACACGAGCTTCTTTGAAGATATTTGAAAGAACACAAAAGAGTTTTCTATTTGCAAGTGAAAATGAACTTTTCCTTCGTAACAGGTATTTATATGGGAGGGATTAGTGGCAGGTGATGTGTAATCATTAAGCATGACAAACCTTACCTAAAGTTGTGAATTTTAGTAAAATTCCCTCTCAATATTTTAGTTTACAAATCTATCAAACCTTTCTTAAAAGAAACCATTTTGTTCTTTTAAAATCATTTTAAACAAATTTATAAAACCTGCTCGTGAGTTGCACTTGGAGTGACATCTACTGGAACTTGCTGCGTCGTACTTCAATTCTGAAATCAGTAAAATCAGCTTTCATAATATAGCTTAGGCTAACATTTAAATTGTCATTTTGACCCTTGAAATAAATAAGATTCAAACATGTGGTCCTATGGATTTTTGGGGCGTTACAACTCTACCCTCCTTATAGAAATTTCGTCCTCGAAATTTACTTACCAAACAGATATGGGTAAAGGTTAAGCATATCATCTTCTTGTTGGCGCAGCGGCGGATCCGGATCCCGCTCCCGGGGCGCAGCGGAAGAATTAAAATTTTGCACCGGGAACGGTCAATACACAATAGCAAATACAATAAAACATACATAGGATGTTTAATTGTGGTACCTTGCTGGCGTCTAGGCGCCTGGCTCCGACCAGTTTCACAGGGAAACTGGCACTTCAACGGTTGGCGGTTGAGTTCTCCGAATCTGGTCCACGACTGAAATCACGGCTCCTTCGTCAGTCTGCACTAGAAGACCTAACGAATTTATCACGAATGGAATCTCCTCCTCGCAGTGGTCGGAACAAGTCCAACGGCAAGATGGGCGGCGGCGCGTGGCGCGACGGCAGGCGGCGCATGGGACGTGCGGCCGAGAGGGGAGGAAGAAGTGAGGGGCGGCGGCTTGGTGTGTAGGGTTTTGTGTGATGCTTTTTTTTTCTATACAACCCTAGGCACACATATAAGTAGACTATGGGCTTGAACCAGCCCAACGGGCCTTGGGGCGGGCCCAGATTATTATGAACATTCGGTTCATTTCTATCACCGTGGCTTCATCATAATTCCGATCGCCGATCAGATCGGACCATTTACACAATTTCCAAAACTGAGTATTATGATGCGAAAACAATTTTTCAGACCACCTAGTCAAAAATTGCAGTTGAGCCCCTCCAAGTTTCAAGGATAGTCAAACTAGCCCAAACTTTAGGGAAATTGCAATTTGACCCCTGTTGACTTTTAGGAAGTCGCACTTCCTAAATTCCTCCTCCTATGCTCAACACATTGAGCTCAGTTTCCGTGCGGGAATTGAGAAGCCAGTACTTGTGTGACCCTCAATGGTTCAGGGATACAGCTAGCCGTGGGCCCACAACAATTGCGACTCCGAAATCACAATTTCGGACTGACCCATCGGACCATGGTAAAGCGCCTAGCAACATCGCCCCATGATCCCCTAGGTATCACTGATAGTGCCTGCAAGAACCAGTCGGTCATGGTTAGCGTACAGTACGGTCCTTTCAACACATATATCCCGATCAGATCAACGACCATTGGTAAATCGAGAGTCGCTAGAGATCCAATAACTATGCATACATCTCGAAGATAAAATAGTGACATCGCTTGTGTTACTAGGTAAACCCATTTATCCAAAACACATCTAGTACTCTGGCCAGAGATTTATCACACTATTATCTCCTCAGATAGCATAGGATATCCACGCACAAAGGCGAGCGGTGAATCCTCGACAACGAAGCATCGACTCCTTCATGCATCGGGACCTCACCCAATCCCGCCACCTAATGACCCCAACTGAGTCGGTAAACGGGTCAAAGTGAGGCACCTATCATGTAGAGTCTCAATGATGTTTTGAGTAGTGAGGACTAATCAGTACAACCAAGACCTCGGACTTATCCACTCGACAAATGGTAACCACTTGGAAAGTCCGAACGAGGGTAGTTCGATAGATCACCAGGTCACTATCCATCTGCATGCTTAGAACATCACAATGTTCCCTACCAATGAAACGTGGTACTTCACATCGCAGATGCTAGTCTCAAGCTCGGGCGGCCTTATCCTCATTTTGACGGCCCAATAGACTAGGAACGAGTTTAGAATACACAGTGACTATTAGATGTGTTTCATGATAGCCATCATATCCGCTATCACATTTAACATACACTATGGTGCATTCTAGGTCTTTATCCAACACAATTGTTAACATTATAAAATAATGAAAATAAAGAATGCCATAAAAGAATACGAATTTCATAAATAAATATCGTTATACAATGAGTCAATAAGAACCCACACGCCACAAGTTGGCTAGTTGGGCATCTACTCTAACACTTCTGTCTCCCATGTAGCTTCTCGCTCAGATTGGTTAGACCATTGTATCTTAACCATAGGAATACTACGGTTTCTTAGCTTTCTAACTTCTCGAAGAAGAATCTTCTCTGGTCTCTCTTCGAACTTAAATCTGGTGCTAACTGGATTGGCTCATGGCTTAGCATATGCGAAGGGTTAGGAATATACTTCTTCAAAGCTGAAACATGAAAAAAGCTATGCACTACTGACAGCTGCGGGGGCAGTGCTAAACGATAAGCTAGCGTTCCTATTCTTTCTAAAATCTCATATGGTACAATATATCTTGGACTCACCTTTCCTTTCTTCCCAAAGCGCATTACTCCTTTCATTGGAGCTATTCTAAAAAATACATGATCACCAATTTCAAAACTCAGATCTCTTCTCCTATTATCTGCGTAACTCTTCTGCCGACTTTGAGCAGCTTTCATTCGTTCTCTTATATTTCTAACAGCTTCTGTTGTTTGCTCCACTACATCTGGTCCTAAACCAGATCTCTCACCAACTTCATCCCAGTGAAGGGGTGTTCTACATTTGCGACCATAGAGAGCTTCATATGGAGCCATCTGGATAGCTGCTTGGAAACTGTTATTGTACGCAAATTCTACCAATGGTAGCTTTAAATTCCATCCTTCTGAAAAATCCACAATACAAGCTCTGAGCAAATCTTCTAAAATCTGAATCACCCTTTCAGATTGTCCATCTGTCTAGGGGTGAAAGGCTGTGCTAAAGGTCAGCTTTGTACCCATAGCTCTATGCAAACTCTTCCAGAAAGCTGAGGTGAACTTTGGATCTCTATCCGATACTATGGAAACTGGAACACCATGCAGCCTCACAATTTCCTTCACATACAAATCTGCATATCTACTCACATCGTAGGTTGTCTTAACTGGTAAGAAGTGAGCAGACTTAGTGAGTCTATCTATTATAACCCAAATAGAGTTATATCCTTGAACAGTCTTAGGTAGACCAACTACAAAGTCCATAGCTGTACATTCACATTTCCACTCTGGAATAGGCAGTGGCCTCAATAATCCTGCTGGTCTTTGGTGTTCAGCTTTCACCAATTGACAAGTCAAACACTCAGAGACAAATCTGGCAATGTCTCGCTTCATTCCTGGCCACCAATACAACTTCTAGAGGTCCTTATACATTTTAGTACTCCCTGGATGTACAGAGTAGGGGGCTGTATGGGCCTCTATCATGAGATCTGATCTCAAGGTGTCTACTTGTGGCACCCAGATCCTACCCAGATATCTTCTAATTTCTCCTTCAGAAAAGTATAGGTTTCTGCCTCTCTCTCTATCTTGCTTAACCCACTTCTGAAGTTGCTCATCTTTGGGTTGTCCCTCTCGAATCTGGTTTATCAGATTTGACCTTATAGAGAGATCTGACAAAACCATAGTACTATTACTGGGCACTATTTCGATTCCAGACTTCTCAATATCATACGCCAATGGTCTCTGGACCAAAAGCTGAGCTAATCCAACAGATTTCCTACTCAAGGCATCTGCCACCACATTGGCTTTTCCTGGATGATAGCTGATTGTGCAATCGTAATCCTTCACCAGCTCTAGCCATCTTCTCTGCCTCATATTCAT
>KQ989061.1:43322-58611 GCA_001598015.1 Dorcoceras hygrometricum | reverse complement strand
TTGATGAAACGATTAAAGAATTTGGTTTCGTCAAAAATCCCAAGGAGCCATGTGTGTATAAGAAGATAGTTAAGAATGCTGTGACAGTCCTTGTACTTTATGTTGATGACATTATACTCATTGGGAATGATGTAGGAATGCTACAGTCAACTAAAGTATGGTTGTCTACTAGATTCTCGATGAAGGACATGGGTGAAGCATCCTATATTCTGGGAATACAGATCTATAAAGATAGATCGAAAAAGATGCTCGGACTCACCCAAACGACCTACATCGATACCATACTTAAGAGGTTCTCTATGGAAGGGTCCAAGAGAGGGCACCTACCTATGTGCCACAGGGTCACTCTATCAAAGTCTATGTATCCGAAAACTGATGAGAAGATAGAGAGTATGACACGTGTGCCATGCCTCGGCAATAGGTAGTATTATGTATGATATGATCTCGACTAGACCGGATGTCGCATATGCTCTGAGTGTCACGAGCCGCTACCAAACCAACCCCGGCCAATTGCATTGGAAGGCTGTGAAAGATATTCTTCAATACTTTACGAAAGACTAAGAATATGTTCATGGTCTATGGGGATGGTGAACTGAAATTGGAAGGTTACACTGATTCGATCTTTCAATGCGATGTGAATGACTTGAATTCAACCTTTTGATTTGTATTCATTCTCAATGATGGTGCTGTCTCTTGGAAGAGTTCTAAGAAAGACAACATCGTGGATTCAACCACTGAGGCTGAGTACATCGTAGCATCAGCTGCTGCTAAAGAGGCGGTTTGGATGAGGAATTTTGTCCAAGAGTTGGGCATAATTCCTGACGGATTTTGAAACGAACCGGATCCTAAAATTTTTTTAAAAAAAATAAATTGCGGAATAACCATCTAAAAAGTATGGCTCGTCTACCTTGAAAACATTTTTCTCAACATTACTTTAAAACATAAATAAATATATATCTTAAAAACATTAATCATCCATATGGTTTAAAATCAGAGTACGTGAAATGTGCGGAAACTAAATGAGACTGAAAAGAAATATCTAAAAAAATGTTCATAACGTAAGTAAAGACATTGGAGTGGTTACGGGGCACAGCTGCAGCGGGCGCTCAGAGATCCTCACCGTCGGTCGGCATAAAGTCAACATTATCACCATTTGCATCATTTAAACCTAATGAGCCTAAACGCCCAGCATGCTCTATATGAATAATAGCAAGGTACATATAATAAAATCGCAAGCAAGCAAATACGTATAGTAAAATAACTTCAAAACATGCGTGCATGAATGATTGTAAAACATGATTCATAAAGCAGTTGTAACATATCCTCATCGTATAGCATACATAATAAGGTATGACATAGCATAACATAAAAAAACGTGTGAGTCGTATCCATAAAGTGTGAGCCATAACATAAGCGATTGATCAATCTATGAACCAACGTACGTGGTGATGCGGTTCACCCGACCTTACCTCGGGATCCCTCGCACCTCTATGCTGCCACTCACCATGTCGTGATCACATGGATCCATAAGCTCGTAATACATTAAACATAGCATAACATAAAAAAACGTGTGAGTCGTATCCATAAAGTGTGAGCCATAACATAAGCGATTGATCAATCTATGAACCAACGTACGTGGTGATGCGGTTCACCCGACCTTACCTCGGGATCCCTCGCACCTCTATGCTGCCACTCACCATGTCGTGATCACATGGATCCATAAGCTCGTAATACATTAAAACAAGGGATACTCGGGCCCGGTATCCCAACTAGCTCCCATCGTAAACTTGCCACACATCACTTTAATCCCTCGATTTTTACTTTTCAATTATTTCATGCCTTAACGTTTTCTTAAACTTTCATGATGCGTGCATTTCATAAAAACATGCAATTTAAAAGGCTTAGCACTTCAATATATATACATAAAATACTAAAGTTAAATATATATTCACAGGCTCTTACATTTTCTACTCCGGTCAAGGACTAGTTCAGGTGTCCGGCCCACTAACTCTAAGCCCAAAATCCTAGACTTAACTTTAAACTAACATCTAACCCTAAACATGGCTTGACCCTTTAACATTAAAATTACCCTTTAAAAATTTATGAAAATTCAATCCTACATTAAATTAAAACTTTAAAATTGACTAAATATAAGTCCCCGTGGCTTCATTTTGACTTTAAAATTTAAAACAAAATATTAGGTCCATAAAATAATTAAAAGTTTGACTTAAAATTTTGACTTTAAAATGTTTGACCAAAAACCCTTAAAATTGGACCTAAAACTTTAAAATTAAAATACCCAGTCCAGAAATAAAATAAGTCGGACCAAACTTAAAATATTTTGACTCGAGTCTCGACTAACCGACCTGGTCTGATTGAACCGACCCGCCGACCAACCGAACCGGGCCATGCACATGCAAACCCTAACCTATCATATGCACGCACGCACGCCTCCCACGACACCACGCCAACTTCTCCCTTCGGTCGCCCTGCTCCGACCGCCCATGGCCGAAGCCCCATCGACTGGACTACCCCCAGGTCCAACCGGCCCTACTGGACCAACCATGGCTCGAACCATGAGCCACATGGTCTGGCCGAGACGCAACAAGCACCGGCTGTGCATCGCACGTAGGGTGCGATCGAGCCACCCACAAATTTGGCTCGACCAAGCCATCTAGCCGTCTTCCCACTTAGTTTAGGACCACCATGAACCATATCCAAGCCCCTTGAACAGCCCTTGGCCAAAGCATCACAATATCGAATAAAAAACGTGTTAGAAATTATGGAACATGCATGGATCTCAAACATGGTTCATAGATCTAAACAAATCACATACAATTCATACAGTTATTCATTAAAAACAGTACATTATGGCGTAAATGGTGAGAAAGAAAGAGATATTACATGCCTGAGAAAGAAAGAGATATTACATGCCTTGGTTGAAGAATTATGCAGAGATGCGTGCTATCGGAGCGAAGGACAAGAGATCGGGACATACCACTTTGAATCTCACCAAAAACATGAAGAAACCGATGGGGTTGTGCAAAGGGGGAGGGGTACGGCTAGAGTGGATGAGAGGAGGCTAGGGTTTCACAAAAATTATGCTTAGGGGAAAATGAGGTGTGATACACAAGACCCCTCCAAGGATAGTTCAAGTTAGGAAAAATTAAAAGAGATTTTTCTCAAATTGTTGGGGATCGATTTAACCCTCTATATATGTGCAATGACCAGTTATTCGATATTTCTTAGAGGGTGTAACTAGATCGAATGACAAGACGCAGAATTCAGCCAGAAAAATTGAAACCGGGTTCGCAATAAACAAGCTGGTTTCAGCTGGAAGTTGAAACCAGCCTGATATAAAGTGAGCGCTAAACATGCTGGTTCCAGCTGGAAGCTGAGACCAGCTCGACACATGGCCGAACGATCTGGTTAACTTGATTTGAGCTGCAATATCTCAGTGTTTTTGAATACTTTGTGCACCGAGATACAAATTGAGTAATGTAAATAAAACATGCGGAAATAACTCAAACTGCACTCTAACGTTCGAAGGCCAAATAAACAGTTTTATGCGTAAAACAAATATGCTATGGGTGAATATGTAAATATTGAAAGCTGTAAAGAAACTACGCTGAATTTTTTTATGGAAGTTCGGAGCTAACTCTCCTACGTCTCCCCTTCTTCCGCAACGGGAAGGATCCACTAGAATATTTGATTACAACGACCCTCGCTGCAACCCACTCCTACGACCCGCAGTCGCAAGAACTCCTAGCAACACCACTGCACACCAGCCCGCAAGTTGTGTGACTGAAAACCCTTCTTTTACACCTCAGTGAGAAAGACGGCACTGCTTTAACGTCTCAGTACAAAAGACAACACACACTTATTTAACGTCTCAGTGCGAAAGACAACTAGACTTGTTTAACGTCTCTGTCCAAAGACTACAATGAAAGTCGTTTAATTCGATTCACTCAGCTAATCTAATCAGAGCTCTCAAAGTATATGTGAGTGAATCGTGTGTGAGATTTACAGTGTAAGCGTAAACTCTCAAGAATTAATTCTCACACATTCTAGGAAGTGCTCCTTATGCGATCTGGTTTTTTATTGTCTTCCCAAGTTCAATGTTGTGCGTTCTTTTGATGTATATGTTTTGATTTTGCACAACACTGTTACGACTTTGTTCTTCTCAGCTCTGATTCAATCAGTTGCTTGTGCTCTATTTTGTAGCCTGGCGTATGGATTTGCCCGTTGGACACAAAGTAGTAGACGTTGAAAGGTCTTCTGACACTGTTGTACTTTGCGTCCTTTGTCATTAAATGTGTCGTAGGCTTTTCTTCACATTAATCACGTGAGCACTGTTCTAATAAGACAATACAAGCAAGTTGATTTGAATACTAAACAATGTTTGTCGTATAGCATTGTATTCAAATCTCCTTGCTCGTAGATTTGATAGCATTTGCCATGCCATCTGAGCTTGTTTGACTTTAACCAGCTTGCCAGCCTGTTCATCAATCTGATATGCATCGAGCTGGTCTTGTTCGAGCTGGTTGCTTCTTCAAAGATCTCTTCTTCTCCTCTCATTTGCAACCGCTATTGAGAAACTTTTATAATTTGCTCTTGTCAACTGATCTTCTCTTGAGCTGACCTTCATCATCTTCAGAGCTAAGAAATCTTCTATCACGTTCTGCTCCTGAAGATTCTTTCCAGCTGGTTTCTATTCCTTCGGGAGGGTTAACAAGAGTCCAAACTTGGTTCGCATGCATTGAGTCAAACTCAGATTGCATTGCTTCAAGCCACAAATTAGAATCTGCATCGGAAATTGCCTCCTTGAAAGTTCTTGGATCAGATCCAACAACTTGATCACCTTGATCATCTTCAAGGAGAAAACCATATCTCTCAGGAGCCCTAGGAATCCTTTTGGATCTCCTAGGTGCGACCATTTCTGGTATTGGCTCTGGAGGTACGGGAGACTCACCTGGTACTTCGATTGGATCTCGAACCTCTTCGAGTTCTACTATTTTGCCTTTTCTATCAAGTATAAATTCCCTTTCCATAAAGGTGGCATTCCTAGAAACAAACACTTTTGTTTCACTTGGATAGTAGAAGTAGTATCCAATGGAATTCTATTGATACCCAATGAATTAGCATAAGATGGATCTCGTATCCAGCTTATCTCCCACTGTCTGCTTTATGTAAGCAGGACATCCCCAAATCCTCATGAATGAGTACTTGGGTGGTTTGCCCATCCATATCTCATATGGAGTCTTATCCACTGCCTTGGTGTGGACATTGTTCAACAACATTACCGTCGTTTCGAGCGCATAGCCCCAAAACAAGGTAGAAAGTTCAGTGAAACTCATCATAGATCGAACCATGTCCAACAAGGTCCGATTACGACGCTCCGCTACACCATTGAGCTGTGGTGTGGCCGGAGGGGTCCATTGTGCGAGAATCTCATTCTCTTTCAGATAGTCTTGAAATTCAGCACTTAAGTATTCACCACCTCGATCAGAACGAAGTGCTTTAATACTTTTGCCTAACTGATTTTCTACATCAGCCTTGAATTCCTTGAACCTTTCAAAGGATTCAGACTTGTACTTCATCAAGTACAAGTACCCATACCTAGAGTAATCATCGGTAAAGGTGATGAAGTATGTGTGACCGTATTTAGTACCAATACTAAACGGGCCGCACACATCAGTATGGATCAAATCCAATAGGCCTTGCAGTTCGCAACTGCTCGAGGTACTCCTTGCAGTTCCTCCTCCAATGCCCAGGCTTGTGGCAGTGGTGGCAAACATCCTCATTCTTGTTTGGCTTGGAAGCCTTTGCCTTTGGCTTCTTGGTGGGTTTTTCCTCCTTCGCAGGGGCAGAACGCTTCCTTCCCTTGCGTCTGTGCCCCTTCTTCGCTGAGAAAGAAGAGCCCATAAGGAGGACGGGCTTGTCCTTCTTTATGGTTCCTTCAAACACTACAAGCATGTTAACCACCTCTTCAAGGGTGCCTGCCAGCTTGTTCATGTTGAAGTTGACCACAAAGGGGTCGAATGCAGCAGGCAGTGAGAGGAGAAGCACATCCACAGACAGCTCGTGTGGAAGTATGATATCAAGGCCCGACAGCTTTTCAACGAGCCCAATCATACGAACCCCATGCTCGCGGACCGAAGTCCCATCGCGCATGCGGCTTGTCATAAGCTCCTTGACAGCCGTGAACCTCTCATGTCGAGAGTTCTCCTCGTACAGTTCATTGAGATGAAAAAGTACGTCAGCAGCATACTTTGTCTTCTCAAAGCGCCGTTGCATTTCATTAGACATCGACGCCATCACATAGCATCGAGCTTTAACCTCGTCGTCCCACCATTGTTTAAGCGTAACCAGCTCCTCAGGGCTGATGTCGGCAGGGGCTTCCTTCGAAGGGCACTTCTCTATCGTATAAAGAAGTTTCTCCGAAGCCAACACAAGGTTGAGGTTGCGGAGCCAGTCTTGGTAGTTCAGACCGGTGAAATTGTTGCTATCCAGTGTAGCAGCGAGTGGGTTTTTGAACGAAGACATTATAAATGCAGTTATACTGAAAAGAAAACAGACAATCATCACTAACTATATATAAAAGAATCGCTAAGACATAAAACAAGGTCGTTAAGTTTTATGAATTACCCTCCCACTATTTTAACGATTTCACCACCCTCTAATGAAATCGAGAAAGCAAGTTTCTTTAGTGGGTACACGGAGCTCAATCAAGCGATCATGGACCCGAATAATGTCAGCCATCCATGACCCCCAAAAGGTAGTTTCCGATTGCAACCGGTGCAACCTCCATGTATTCACCTCACGTCCAGTAAGGGCCCAATAATATGACGCCGTTTACTATCACGTGTCAAGATGACCCATCAATGTTGAGTCGTGAAAGACGGTCCCTTTAACGTCCCCAATAATATGAGCCAACGTTAAAGGGAGTTCCAATCGACTCACAACGATTGTCAATGGCGTGGACAGCTTTCCGGCATACATGACCCCCTCAATAATATGAGCCGGGCCATGTATACGGGTAGCATCGGCGTACACCCATTGTTGATGGAAGGTGGGAAGATTTAAACAGATTTAAATTCCCTTAGTTTATCGAATAAACTTTTATCTTGATATAAGTTTTAAATCATATTTAAAACAAGGGATTTTATTTTTGAAAAATTTGGTCTCATGCATATATTTTAAATCATATTTAAAACATACGGATTCATCTAACTATATATCACATATATAAACATTGGGATGATCGATCGCGAGAGCTATGCGGTCCGTGGTTGCCAGCCACGGACCTGGGTCCAATCCTAGGGGTAATGCAACATGCAATGCAATCCTATTACAAGGCTTCCGGTTTTACAGATCTTCGGTCTTCAATATCTTTGATCGTCATTGTCCACCGTCTTCGGATGTCCTCCCATTAAATCTAGTAATTTACATTTAAATATACCATGACAAATAAGGGATACATTTTCCAAGGGGTGGGAACGGGCCACAAACAGGCCCACTTAAAATGATAATCAAAAATATTTACAAACCGAAATCATAAAAACCTATCGCATACATCTAACACATTGGGCATGGCTCTCGATCATCTCAATCATGCAGATAATCTAATTAACATGCATAAATATAAATAATCAAATTATTTATCGCAAAATCATATTTTAATCATAAAATCGTATTTTATAATAAAATCGTATTTTGTCGATAAAATCAAATTTTAATCAACAAAATCATATTTCATTATAAAATCATATTTTACAATTAAAATCACATTTTGCTAATTTTAATTGCATCATATTGGGCCAAAAACAATTTTGGGCCCAAAAATCTCAAAATTTCAAAATCGACCAAAATGGACCCGATATCGTATATCAGCCCGAAAACTTCACGGGCTGCCCGGGACAGGCCCGAACTAAACCCTAGAAAACAAACCAGCCGTCACGACATCGCCGGAGCATCCCCGGACGATGGCCACCGCCAACAAATCGCGTGCGGCCGCGACAAGCGCGGCGCTCCCATGCGCCATCGTGCGCCAAGCGCACGGTGCAGCGGCCAATGTTCTGGCCGTGATGCGCGACAAGGCGCACATGTTGCCGCTGGAAATTTGCGCAACAATTGCGCCTGAGATCAGCAGCAGCGGTCGGCGACATCTTGGCCTCCTTCGCCGAGCCAGTGCGCGCAACAGCCCCCACCGGCAGCGCAACTTGCGCGGCCATCGCGAGACCAGCGCGCTACCGCGCACGCTCATGCGCGCGGGGAGGGGCGCCGCCATGCGCGGCGGCGCTGTGGCCGAGATGTAAAGTTTTTTTTTTTGTTTCAATCTGAAAATTCGAGATTCACATGCAATTCAGGCAACAATTGTATTGAAGGATCCGAGCCTTGGCTCTGATACCACTGTTGAGGAACCGTGGCGGATCCGGATCCCGTCTCCCGGCGAGGCAGCGGAAGAATAAAATTAGGCCGGGAAACGTTCAATACAATTCGAAACTACTGCAAACTAAGCAACATCGCCCCATGATCCCCTAGGTATCACTGATAGTGCCTGCAAGAACCAGTTGGTCGTGGTTAGCGTACAGTACGGTCCTTTCAATCCATATATCCCGATCAGATCAACACCATTGGTAAATCGAGAGTCGCTATAGATCCGATAGCTATGCATACATCTTGAAGATCGAATAGTGACATCGCGAGTGTAACTAGGTAAACCCATTTACCTAAAACACTTCTAGTACTCTGGCCAGATATTTATACACTATTATCCCCTCAGATAGCATAGGATATCCACGCATGTCTGCGAGCGGTGAATCCTCGACAACGAAGCATCGACTCCTACATGCATCGGGGTCTCACCCAATCCCGCCGCCTAATGACCCCAAGTGAGTCGGCAAATGGGTCAAAGTGAGACGCCTATCATGTAGAGTCTCAATGACGTTTCGAGTCGTGAGGACTAATCAGTACAACCAAGACCTCGGACTTATCCACTCGAAAAATGGTAACCACTTGAAAAGTCCGAACGAGGGTAGTTCGATAGATCACCAGGTCACTATCTACCTGCATGCTCAGAACATCACAATGTTCCCTACCAATGAAACATGGTACTTCGCATCGCAGATACTAGTCTCGAGCTCGGGCGGCCTTATCCTCATTTTGACGGCCCAATCGACTAGGAACGTGTTCAGAATACACAGTGACTATTAGATGTGTTTCATGATAGCCGTCATACCCACTATCACATCTAACATACACTATGGTGCATTCTAGATCTTTACTCAACGCAATTGTTAATCATCATACAACACAATGAAAGTAAAGAATGCCATAAACAAATGCGAATATCATATATAAAGATTGTCATATACAAGAGTCTATAAACCCACACGCCACAAGTTGGCTAGTTGGGCATCTACTCTAACAGTTCCAACTCGGGCGTCCCCTTACTTTACCAGCAAAGATATCTTCAACTTGACCAGCTTGGGCGTCCCCTCACTGTTCCAGTTTGGATATCTCCATGTTTCTTCAATAAAGTGCACTGTACATATCAAAAAAACCGTTAGTACGATAGAAGCAGATTTTGTGTGAAGCAAAACTTAGATTATGATCTGTAAAACAGATCCAACAGCTTTCATGAATACATCAAGAAACAGAGTTAGTTATTTTCCTCAATGATCGAACAAAAGTTAACAATAATTTTTCCGACCTTTAAAAACGTACAAGAATGATCAAAATCACTTTTAAAAGACTTTTGGAGCTTCGGTCGGTTGGGAGCTTTTTCAACAGTACTCACCGCTTAAAAGAAACCTTTGGAAGTAGTTTTGAGTTATGGTGATAAATGTACTCTTCATGTCTTTTTATATGGAAAACATGACATGGAAAAGATTAGTTTATTCTTTTAAAAAGGGTAACTGGACAGAATCGTTTAAAAAAATAAATCAATAACTAAACCGTGCTTGCTTTAATCGTCGGCTAACTCATGTCAACCATGTTCCTATACTGGACTGGAAATCAGCTCAGACGAAATCTGATATACTCTGAACAGTGTACAACAGGGGTACAAATTAACTCTTAAAAGTTGACGCAATTTAATTTTAACTTGGTGGTTATATATGGATTTCCGGACATTACAACTCTACCCTCTAAGACAAATTTAGTCCTCAAAATTTACTCACCAAACAGATCTGGTTATCGAGCCCGCATATGCTTCAACTTCCCATGTTGCTTCCAATTTTGAGTGATTCGCTCATTGTACTTTGATTATAGGATGCTTTGATTCCTCAGATTTCTATTTTCTCAAAAAATAATCTTCGTGGGCTCCTCTTCATAGCTCAGATTGGGTCAAGTTGAAGCGGATCGTACCTCAATACATGTGAGGGGCTAGGAATGTTTTTCAAAGATCTGATACGTGAAATATGTTTGCGCTGCTGATAAGTTAGCCGGTTGTGCCAATCGATAAGCTAATGCCCCTCTTCTTTCCAATATTTCAAGTGGACCAATGAATCTAGGACTCAGCTTTCCATTTCTTCCAAATCTCATTACTCTTATCATTGGTGTTATCTTAAGGAACACATGATCACTTACTTCAAAATTCAGCTCTCGACGATGACTATAAGCATAGCTCTTCTGACTACTCTATGTCGTCCTCATACGATCACATATATTATTAATGGCTTTAGTAGTTTTTTCAACAATTTCTGGTCCTATATCCACTCTCCCAATGAAATTGGTGATCGACACTTTCTTCCATATAGTGCTTCACAAGGAGCCATCTCTATTGAAACCCGGTAGCTATTGTTGTACGTGAATTCCAGTAAGGATAACTTGTAATCTCAGCTTTCTACAAAGTCTAATGTACAAGCACGAAGCAAATCTTCTAACGTTTGAATCACTCTCTCAGATTGTCCATCAGTTCGGGGAAGAAAAGATGTACTGAATGTTAATTTTGTTCCCATGGCTCAATGTAAGCTTTTCCAGAACATAGACATGAATCTCGGATCCCTATCTGATACAATTGATACTGCAAATCCATGAAGTCTTACTATTTCCTAGATGTACAAGGTCAGCGTACTTATTCAGATCATAGGTCGTCTTTACGGGTGTGCATAGCAATGTTTTCCCACTTCCATTCTAATATAGGGAGAGGTTTCAACATCCCTGTTGGCTGATGATCTTCTTTAACTTGTTGACATGTCAGACATTCGAAAACAAATCTGGAGATGTCACGCTTCATGCCAGGCCAACAAAACAGCTTCTGCAAATCCTTCTACATCTTTGTACTTCCTGGATGAACGGAATAAGACGTCAGTTTATGATACCCATAATCTACCCTGGTATCTCACAGTTTCCTACTGTCGTATAAAGACTTCCACCTCTCTCTTCGTCTTGTTGTTTTCACTTGAATAATTTTTCATCTCTTATTTGACCTTTAATCCATCCCGAAAGGTAGATTGCATGTTTATCACAGCTAACTTTGCAGCACACGCATTGGTAATCACTTCCAGCTCGAAGCTCTCAATCTCTATAGCTAATGGCCTCTGAACTGACAATTGAGCTAATTCTACTGATTTTCTACTCAAGGCATCTGCTACTACGTTAGCATTTACCATGGTGATAGCTAATGGTACAATCATAATCATGCGTAGGATAATTCTTCTCGTGAGTCTTCAATTTTCTAGAGACATAAGCAATTACCTTTTTATCTTGCATCAAAACAGCACCCAAAACCGTATTAGATGCATCAGTGAAAATAACATAGTTTCCTTGCCCTGAGGGCAGAGTCAGCACAGGGGATTCTACCAACGCTTGTTTCAACCTATCAAAACTTACTTGACACTCTTGCTTCCAATCATACTTACCATGCTTCCTAGTTAATGAGGTTAAAGGAACAGCTATCTTCGAAATTCCCTTAATAAAACATCGATAATAACCCGCAAGTCCTAAGAAACTATGGATCTCTCTAATGCTTGTAGGCACAGGCCATTCTCGAACAACTACTTTTGCTGGGTCCACTGCCAAACCACTCTTAGAAATCACATGACCAAGAAATGCTATCTTCTCAAGCCGAAATTCGCATTTGCTAAACTTAGCAAAAAGTTTTTCATTCCTCAAAAATTTGCAATACAATCCTAAGTTGTTCGAAGTGTTCTTCTCTATTCTTAGAGTAAATGAGGATATCGTCTATGAATACTATTACGAATCAATCTACGAAAGGTTAGAACACTCTATTCATTAAATCCATAAATGCTGAAGGTTCATTCATTAATCCAAAAGGCATTACTAAGAATTCTTAGTGACCATAACGCGTTCTAAATATAGTTTTGTAGATGTCTGATTTTTTTATCTTTAGCTGATGATATCAAGATCGGAGGTCAATCTTGGAAAACACCGCCGCCCCTTAAATTTGATCAAATATATCTTCAATCCTTGGAAGAGGATACGTATTCTTAACTGTTCAGCTTATTTAACTCCATATAATCGATACATAAACGCATGCTTCCATTCTTCTTGACGAATAGCACGGGGGGCTCCCCATGGCGAAATACTGGGTCGAATGAAGCATTTACCCAGAAGACCTTGAATTTGTTCTTTCAGTTCTTTCATATCCGAAGGTGCAAGTCTATACGGTGGCTTAGATATAGGAGTCGCACCAGCTACCAATTCTATCATAAATTCCAGCTCTCGATCTGGTGGCAAACCAGATATGTTGTCTGGGAAAACTTCTGGGAATTCGTTTACTACCTCTACCTCCCTCAGTTTGGATTTCTCATTCTCTATTACTGACTGGGCACTAACCAAAAATCCTTGGTATCCCTTCCTCAAGTAGCACTGAGCTTTCAGAGCTGAAATCAATCTTGGAATTTTCTTACTAGTATCAGCTTCAAATAAATATGGATTTCCTTGGGGTGGTTTAAATTCCAAGGTTCTCAGCTTAAAATCTATAATTACTCCATATTTAATTAACCAATCTATTCCTAATATTAAATCAAACTCAGGCATTGACAATACTATCAGATCAACAAATACCACTTGCCCCTGGAGTTTAAGCTCTATATTACGAAATATACTATTCGCTAAAAGTTCTTCTCCTGATGGTACTTTTACACAATATCCTTCGACAATAACTCAGGTTGGACAGATATTTCCTATCAAATTCTCTGATATAAATGAATGGGTTGCTCCTGATCTATCAAAGCTATAGTAGGCATATTGGCTATAAAATCTTACTCGTAACTACAGTGGAGTCCGATTTCATCTGATCCGCTGTCATCACATAGTCTCTACTGGTTGCCAGTTGTTTCGATCTTTGGCAATCCTTAGCAATGTGACCTCGAGCGCCACATTTGTAGCATACGTTCTGCCCAGCACGACACTGTCCTGAGTGACTTCTTTGACATATTGGGAAAACTGGCTTATTATCTACCCTGAGTACTGAATTGAGAGGTTTTGGTTGTTGTGGTCGTTGTCTGAAACCTCTGCTGATTATTGTTGGGACGTTTAGCTTGTTTCGTATCCTGTTGGAAAGGTTGACTTCTTGTTGACGTTCTTCGTCAATTTATTTCCAATCTTGCTCATCTCGCAGGGCCCTATCAACTGCTGCCTTGAAATCCTTTGGGTTGGCTAACCTAACATCATGTTTCAACGTTGATCGGAATCCATCAACAAAATGACGAAGCTTCTCCTCAGTATCTCTCCCAATCATGTGCACAAAATAACAACCCCTCTCAAACTTGCGGATAGAATCCCGCACTGACATATTCACTTGCTTAAAAGTTAAGAACTCCCTCTTCAGTTCCAATGGCATGTCCACGGTAAAATACTGGTCCTAGAATACTTCCCTTGTGAATACTGACCACATGAGCATATCCAAGTCCTACAGTCAGCTTTGCTTCTTTCCACCAAATCATAGCGTCTCATCTCAGCATATAGATAACAGAACTAGGTCTATCCTAATCTGATAATTGCAGATTGTCAGGCCCCGTGCTAATTACTAACAATTAACACAAATCAACGCATAATCACGGAAGCTTAAAATCAGGACTTAAAAATTTTTCGAAAGAAATGGGCCTGAACTTCAAATCATTCATTCAAAAATATTCAATACTCAAAATATCAGCTAGCTCAAACTCAACCAACAAGTAACCATAAAAATCAATTCGAAAGACAGATCCCCAAATACATGATAACTCGGGGCATCCCCCGGTTCAATACATATCATAAATAAACTGGGACTCATGGACGCGGGGATCGACCAACTGAACTTCCACTCGGTCCAGCTTGGTTACCTGAAACTCCTGCAAATGGGTAACACAGACCCAAACAACAAAAGCAGGAAAAGAAATACGAGGTCAAGCCTCAGTACGAAGAGCTATCAAAGCAGAAAACATACAACAAGCTATAATCAATGCTATGAATGCATGAGGGCTATCAAAAAGTCGGATAGCTAGCCCAGTCTATCAACTGGCAACTCAAATCAAGCCTCTATACCACGCACAGCCAATCAGCCGGTGGAAATCATCGGTCCGTGATCATCGGGGCCCGTCAACCCATCACAGCTCGGTGGTAGACACTCGAATCCGGTAGTCACCACTCCGACGATAGCGTTGGACTTTTCGGGCACGACTCAACAGTCGGCCAGTCACAACGTGGCACCCAATCAGGTAATCAAATCAATCTGTCAAAGGCTCAATATGTATGCATGATGCCAATCAATATCAATGCTCAATGCATACAATGTACAATACGTGAATCAAAACATATCTCAATCAATTCTAGCATGTAAACTCACGTAAGCCACATAACAGCAGTTCACAACATCGAAACATAGTCATGTTCACGCTCAAACTGCTACGTGCTGTGCTAACAATTCTCGCACAAGCCTCAAAACGACGTCGCATGAGCAAAACAGATCTTAGCGCTAAGAGCATCTCACGCCCCGCCCTTGCGCAACTTCAAAACGACGGCGTACAGGCACCAGATCTGCTTACGTCACCAGCAGACTTGCTTACGTCATCAAGTCTGGTCCAATATAACGCTAGAATCAGATCTCTCCACAGCAATGCTTGCGTCATCCTCACTAAGCAACCGCGCGATGCTGACGTCATCAGATCTGCCGCGCAACTCTAACATGAACACTACATGCTTCTAACAGCAGATCTGCTTACGTCATCCAACAGACCGGCTGACGTCACCCTCAAGTGCTGCCAGACCTCTCGCTATAAATCAAATACGATCACCATCCAGCGATGCTTACGTCATACACAAGCGCTGCTTACGTCAC
>KQ989061.1:6347-17735 GCA_001598015.1 Dorcoceras hygrometricum | reverse complement strand
GTCAAAGTGAGACGCCTATCATGTAGAGTCTCAATGATGTTTCGAGTCGTGAGGACTAATCTGTACAACCAAGACCTCGGACTTATCCACTCGACAAATGGTAACCACTTGGAAAGTCTGAACGAGGGTAGTTCGATAGATCACCAGGTCACTATCTATCTGCATGCTCAGAACATCACAATGTTCCCTACCAATGAAACATGGTACTTCGCATCGCAGATACTAGTCTCAAGCTCGGGCGGCCTTATCCTCATTTTGACGGCCCAATCGACTAGGAACATGTTCAGAATACATAGTGACTATTAGATGTGTTTCATGATAGCCATCATACCCAATCACATCTAACATACGCTTTAGTGCATTCTAGGTCTTTACTCAACGCAATTGTAAATCATTACACACATAATGAAAGTAAAGAACGCCATATAAAAGAATGCGAATATCATATATAAAGATTGTTTCATACAAGAGTCTATAAACCCACACGCCACAAGTTGGCTAGTTGGGCATCTACTCTAACAGATAAGGCCGCTCGAGTTCGAGACTAGTATCTGCGATGCGAAGTACCCATGTTTCATTGGTAGGGAACATTGTGATGTTCTGAGCATGCAGATAGATAGTGACCTGGTGATCTATCGAACTACCCTCGTTCGGACTTTCCAAGTGGTTACCATTTGTCGAGTGGATAAGTCCGAGGTCTTGGTTGTACTGATTAGTACTCACGACTCGAAACGTCATTGAGACTCTACATCATAGGCGTCTCACTTTGACCCGTTTGCCGACTCACTTGGGGTCATAAGGCGTCGGGATTGGGTGAGACCCCGATGCGTGTACGAGTCGATGCATCGTTGTCGAGGATTCACCGCTCGCAGACATGCGTGGATATCCTATGCTATCTGAGGGGATAATAGTGTATAAATCTCTGGCCAGAGTACTAGAAGTGTTTTAGGTAAATGTGTTTACCTAGTTGCACTCGTGATGTCACTATTCGATCTCCAAGATATATGCATAGCTATCGGATCTATAACGACTCTCGATTTACCAATGATCGTTGATCTGATCGGGATATATGGATTGAAAGGACCGTACTGTACGCTAACCACGACCAACTGGTTCTTGCAGGCACTATCAGTGATACCTAGGGGATCATGGGGCGATGTTGCTAGACGCTCTTACCATGATCCGTTGGGCAAGTCCGGAATTGTGATTCCGGAGCCACAATGGTTGTGGGCCCACGGCTAGCTGTATCCCTGAACCATTGAGGGTCACACAAGTACTGGATTCGAGATTCTCGCACGGATACTGAGCTCAATGTGTTGAGCATGAGAAGAGGATTTTGGGGAGTGCGACTTCCTAAAAGTCAACCGGGGTCAAATCGAGATTTCCCGATGTTGAGGGGCAAAACGGTCATTTTGCACTGGGGTTCTGAAAAATGGTTTTTCAGATCATAGTATTCAGTTTTTGAAACTGAATCGATCCGTCCGATCTGATCGGCGATCGGAGTTACAATGAAGTCACGGTGGTGGGGTTGAACCGAATGTTCACCCGTTGGACCCGGGCCCGTTGGGCCGGTCCAAGTCATCATTAAGTCTATTTAATTAGACTTAGACTTGATAACTCATAACTTGAAAAAAACCTTAAACCTAATAGCTAGAGTAGCCGTCCCCCTCTCTCTCAAAGAGCCGCCGCCGCCGCCGCCCGCCGTCGCCGCCGCCGCCGCCTCTTCACCGGAATTTGTTCCGGCTAAATTTGACGAGGAGAATCCGTCCGTGCAGATCTCGTCAGATCTTCTAGTGCAGGCTGACGAAGGAATCTAGTCTCCGGTCGTGGACCTGATTGGCGTTATCTACCGCAGTCTACCGTGAAGTGCCGTTTTCTTTACGAAACCGGTCGGAGCCAGGCACGAGTTGCCAGCAAGGTAGTGATTTTGAACGCCCTATGAATGTCATAAATTTTGTATTATCGTATTGATCGTCTCCCGGCACCTGTTAATTCTGTTCTTCCGCTGCCTCGTCGGGGGGCGTGATCCGGATCCCAACATTCAGCTTAGAACACTCAGACTAGATTAGGAAGGTTAAACAACGTCGACTCATCTTAGACGATCAAATCATATTAGAACATTTGAATCAGCTTAGAACAATCAAATCAGATCACAACTTAAGATCAGCTCGGGGAAATTTCATATCAGAGGCTCGGGGAACAAAATAGAACGCGAGCTTAGATTAACAATACTTATCTGTTTAGCCAGAGTCCTTATCCAAACAATAAAATATAATATCTAAAGAAGAATCTCGAAACACATCCTCGAAAGCTGCTTATAGTACATCACAATATTTTGAAAGAAATCGTACAACTTTGAAACAAAATCTTTTCTGTCAAACAACATGAAACTAAAAATTCTGCTAACCCTCTTGTAACATAAACAAAAATCACCATAATACTGGAAACAACATCTTTCTTGAATAAAACATAAAAACTGACATGAACATGCAAGAAACTTATTATTCTTTCATGAATATAACAAGAAATAAAGTTTACTTACCTCAATGATCGAACAACATCTAACAAGTTTTCCAGCCTTGAAAGACTTACAAGCACGATCGAAATAACTTTAAAAGAGTTTTGGAGCTTCGCTCGGTTGGGAGATTTTTCGACAGTACTCACCGCTTAAAAAGAAACCTTTGCAAGTAGTTTCGAGTTATGGTGATAAGTACTCTTCATGTTATGAATGAAAAACAGGATACGAAAAAGACTATTTTATTCTTTTAAAAAGAGTAACTGGACCGAACCGTTTACAAAATAAATCAATAGCTGAACCGTGCTTGCTATTCGCCGGCTAACTCATGAGAACTATGCTCCTATGCTGGACTGGAAATAAGCTCAGACGAAAGCTGATATACTTTGAACAGTGTACAACAGGGGTGCAAAATAACTCTTTAACCCTTCGACATAATTTAAAACATTATGGTTGTATGGATTTCCGGGCGTTACAACTACTAAGATGATCCTTAGATACATTAAGCATATCTCAAATGGTGCATTAGGTTATGGAGAATCGATTTAACACTCAGTGGCTATGTTAATTCAGATTATACAGATGATCCTGATAAGAGAAAAATTTATTACTGGTTATGTATTTACATTTGCAAGGATACAGTAAGCTGCGTTTCAACACCGCAAATATTTGTGGCTTTATCTACAATGGAGACAAAATACATGCAGCTACTTAGGCTTATGAGAAAGTTATGTGGACTCAAAGGTTGTTGGAGGAACTTGAGCATAAATAAGAGAGAATTACTTTATTTTGTGACAGTCAAAGTTCTTGCACATTGCAAGGAATCCAACATTTGATTTCAAAACTAAACACACTGGAGTCTAGTTTCACTTTGTTCAGGAAGTATTAGAGGAAGGAAGTGTGGATATGCAGAAGATCCATACAAAGGATGACATGACTGATTACTCTGATCAAGCCAGTGAATACCGATAATTTCAAATGGTGTATCTAATTTAAATGTAAGCAGTAGGAAATGACAAGATCGAAAGGATATGTGGAGATATGCTTGATTTTCAATCAAATCTTCAAGTGGGCGAAATGCTAGAAAATATGTGTGTTGTCAAATATTTTGAAAATTACACCATCTCTTTGTGTTTCCAAATAGATACACATTCTTTTAATGTAAGAGAAATATATCTCACATACATTATAGAACGCACTCAAATATTTATCAATCAATGCATTTGACAACAAAGGATCACATTACCTTTACATTGTTGCACATCTCATTTTCGAGTTCTTTTCTTTCTCTAAAGTATTTATAAATATTTTAATGTGTTCTATAGTATTTGTAAGATAAGTTTATCATATATTAAAAGAGCGTATCTATTTAGAAACACAGTGAGATGATGTAGTTCAAAACATTATATTGAAATTTTTTATCTTGTCACGAATTTTATCATTATAATTTGTAGGGGTTTTCCACGTACAAAATTTGTTGTTTATTTTATACTCGAATTTTATATTTCTAACTCGTTGTGTCGCAGCTAAGACCAACACCAACTTTACTTGCAAGAACATTATTCAAGTATGGCCAAACTTAACAGATTAATATTCAATATCACATATATTCTACTATTGAACTTATAAGTTGATGCAATCAGTTGGTTGGTTTTTTATTAGCCAATTAGTTTCTGGGTTCTGATCAGAGTTATGAAAAATGTATACATTACTAGGTGCATGGACAATTTATAACTAGCTTCCCAATGGAGGAATACAACTCGAGAGAGGGATGCTTCAATATGAAGTAACTCGTACACTGTATACATTCAACATAGCTAAACATACGAATCCTTTACAAGTACAACGATGAGTAGTAGGGGACATCATTAGGGAGGAGCAATTTGCCGTCAGTCCCTGAGCGATACATAACATCTATATATCCTCAGATTTAACAGAACTCCTTTAACAAAATCCCATCAAATGACTATAAATATATTTATATATAGACTCTTGGAACTTTAGTACGTTAAGTTCAAGGTTCACCTCTATGATTGGGCATTAGGCGATTTCTTTGACTTTCTAGCAGCATAAATCCTGGAATAAATCCTATTGGTTCTAACCGAGAGCAAAACATCGAGACCGAACCCAATGAGGCATGCAATTGCCATAACCACAAAGATCATCCGGTAACATTGTGCCCCGACGCATGTGTTGCCACCCCCCGCAGTTTTGGTAGCCTGTGAATCGTACAAGAGCCCCGCGAGCAATCCTGAGAAGAGGAATGAGCCGAGTGGAAGGTTCAGGATGAGAATGTTGTAAATGAGACCATAGCATTTTAGGCCAAATAGTTCTGATGCAGTTGGAACCGTGACAGCTAGTCGAACCCCGTAGCAAATCCCAACCACTACTGAACCCACATAGAGTGATCCTGGCATAGCCATGGCCATCGTGATATATCCCACAGCCATTAGAATCTGAGATGCTGCATTCCATATTGGTCTTGGTGTTCCAGCCCTTCTGCAAATGTGTAACAAGGAAAAAAACCTGAAATTTTGTTTCATTAACGATATTCAAACTTTTCATTTTTCTATCTATCATTTAAGATGATGGGGTTGGAGTCTCCAAGAATTTCCCGGACAGAGAGAGCGACAAAGGAGCAAACCAAGCACGCAGTAGAGCGGCAAATGTGGAATCTAAACACAAAATTAACTAATTTAAAGCAATATGACAACAATGGCTAAAAGTAGACTTGTACCTAATTCAACTTCAAAAAAGTTAGTACGAGGGGATCGATTTGCACAAATTCAAATATATAACTCTAAGACTTAGATTGATATTTTAGAGAGAATATCTAATACAATGTTTCCGAACTAGATTACCCAAGTTTTTTTATTCAAATATCAGGTGAAATCCTTTTTCTCCCTTGCTCCGCTCCAAGCACGGGGGCATCAGTCTAGACAGATGAAATGTCCATTGAAAGATGACATTTTTGTGAATTTCCAAGAACTTGAATATCGCGAAGATGTTTTGAAAACCACGTGCAACCCCATAAACGTCAATGTGGGACCGGCCGACAAAACGCGAAAACGATTCGAAATTTCAAGGAATTGCCCCCTTTTTCTACCTAAATGTTCCATTAAATATTAAGGATATTATATTAATTTGGTTCAATATTTTTTAGTCTAATGTAGTTATTACTGACTTATACTACTTTTCGCAGTTTCAGCTTTTATCATCGGGCCGTTGACTTGGCAAAATTAGCAATGTCCTTCATCGTTTTCCAAAATCTGGTGGCACTTCGACGAAGACCATCACCAAAGACTATATGTTAAAAAAAAAAACATACCAATTACATGACCGTATGTACTTTTCCCCATTATTATCTATCAAATTATTATATATAAAGATATCAAAATTAATTTATTGGTACAAATATATGTACACTACCTCTATTATTTATTATATTAAGACAGATAAATGATGAGTGAATCATTTACTGCCGGAGAGATCTGGTCCCCGAACTCTGCTGGAATGAGGTAAGATAGTGATTTCCAATAAAGATGATTAATTAATGGCCTTTTAAAAGATATTTACTACAGACTACTCCACCATTGAACCTTTGGAGGTCATGAAAGGGCGAGGCCAATTAATACATGTAAAACTAATTTTATTAATCATAATATTATAATAATAATTAACAAAAAGGAACACCCTTTTCAGTCATCGATGGGAGATCCGGTATGGCTTATATAGTTGTGTATATTTCTGCATATGTATAACCTTTCCTATGAAAAAAAAATTGAATCTAAATAGTAAACTATATTTTTTGGGTTGATAGTATATAGTATCAAGTGTACTAAGATGTCTCCAACCCAATTCGGTTTTGATGCTTTTTGCACCAAAATGATGTAATTTCTAACAAATATAACATTAATCTCCAATCCATTTATTTCAGCTCATACACCAAAAATTATATTCTCACAATACTTATCAATTTCTATATACTGATATTTCTTATATTTTACATATTATTTTTTCATAAAATTAATAATAAATATTATTTATATATTAATTATTTATTAATTATTATTTTAATATAAAATTATAATAACGATGATATTATAATAATAAGATAAGATTAACATAAATAATTATTATTATTAAAATTGATAAATAACTTGAGTATGTTGAATTTAACTTGAAAAACATAATATGGATCTAACATATATTTGAGCAACTTTATTTTTCCTATAGATAATCAATTAATGTTTAAAGTATAACGAACATCTTGTCTTCTCTCATATACATTTAATATAAAATATTTTAAAATTAAAAATTAAGTTTCTTTTAATTATTAACTCATATACATTTAATAAAAAAAATTAATATAAACTAAAAAACAGTTTAAATTACCAGTATTTATAACATTAATTAATTAAGTTAATTTATTATAAATTTGTTTTTTAAATTTATTTTATATAAATATTTGTTCTTAGTAATTACTAGTTTAATCAAAAACATTTAAAAAATAATAAAATAAAGGATTGGAAAGTTCTGCGCAAACAATGGCATCCAGAAATCAATCCGACGCTAAATTTCCAAAATGACGTCCAAAACGAAGTAGGGTTGGAAAAGTTTTTGGTCTAAACAGTATGGCTTGTAAGCTATATAAGCTAACTTGGAGATTTATCCACAGGAAAAACTAATAATAATGTCGCTCCATCTTGTAAATATGCAAAGTCAAATTATATATATCGAACTATGACTTCGATAAAATTAAAATAATTATTTCATAAGTAATTTATGTATCTTTTTTTATCCACGGGAAAAAGTAATAAGAATAATGTCGGTCCAACTTATAATTATGCCTAAAGTCAAATTATATATATGGAAATTACGACTTCAATAAAATTTAAATAATTATTTCATAGGAAATATATATGTCTTTTTTTAAAAAACGTAAAGGTATTCCTAATAAGTTATGTTTTCCCCCAAATAAGTAATGTGTTTTTACAAATCCTATTAAGTTATGGCTTTTTTTTAAGGGTCCCACTAGGTCTATTTTCATTTTTTTATTTCCGGGATGCCTTCCTTGTTTAAGGGACATGAAAGCCCAGAAGAAGGGGGGCTGTTCTTGACAGAGATCCCGCTATAGGTTATGTTGATGCAGCTAAGGGGAACGGGATAATAACGGTGAAATCTTAAATAGATCACTTACTTAATGAAGTATTCTGAAACCGACCCGGAAAGGATCCGACCGAAAAATCCCCAAATGCTGGTGAGCGAAACGAACATGGATACATCCGAATACCCGAGTGCCAAGCCCATTTGGCCCAGATTATTCATCACTGCAAGTCCCGTACCTACTCCACATAGAAACGATGTAAACAAGATCCAAAAATCCACAGTTTTTAAAGCCTCCAATATGGTGTGCTCCTCCCCGAGCACAGGCCGTTTCTTCTCCTCCGCCGCCAGCTTTGTTTCCACCTTTTCGGCCACCAGAAGTGGTGTGGAGAAGTCTCGTTCAACGTCGCCTGTTTTCGAATCCGACCGGATCAAGTTCTTGGCCGATATGTACATCGGAATTACCAAAGGAGCAGCTAATAAAACCAAAAGTATGACAGCAAATATTTGCGAAAACAGACGGCCGTGAGGTCCTGAAAGATCGAAAGCCAACAGGTAAAGCGCGATTATAACAGCGAGAACGTTTACCACCCCAAAATATCTGCTCTCTTCTTTTTCCTCGGCGGCATAGGACGACGGAGGAGTCTCACGGAGGAAAACGACGGCGCTCATGCAAACCACCAAGGGGATTATAGCCAGCATTAGCAGGAACTTTGCTGGGTCATCCGCGAAAAGCGCGGTACAGACGTCGGTGAAAATTGCGGTGCTTAATCCGACGTAGCCTTTCAGAATCCCCGAAACCGGACCCCTGTTCTTACGGAAATTGCGGATGCACGTAACCAGAATAGCTGTGTTCATCCATGTCGTACTGTTTCCTCCCATACATAGAAATATGCACATCTGCACGAATTACATGTAACCATATTGAGTTTCAAGAAGCCAGTTCCACGTACAATGGAAACGATGGATTATCTAATTCAACACTTACAGCCCAATATGGAAGTGGTTGGATACGGCGGCTGACGACTAGCCACTGAACGCCGTACCCAATGACCCCTTCGACGGCTCCTATGAGAAGGATGACAGGGGTTGGGAGGCGGTCGGAGGCGAGCCCGGCGAGGATTCCAAACGCTTTTCCGACATCTTTCGCGACGGACAGATTGTTGAGCTGGAGCTGCGTGAGCAACATAAGGGTTTTGAGTGCGCCAGAATAGTTAGAGAAGGTGTAATTGTTGCCGGAGATAGCCTGCACCCACACGGCGCTGACGAAACCGAGCCATTTTCCGGCGGGAGACGTAGGGGAGAATTTCTGACACATTGGAAGACTGTGGTTATTGAAATTGTGGAATTTTTCCTTCTGGGCAATATTTATTTGAAGGAAGACAAAAGGTCCAGCAAAAAAGTTGATTTTGGCGTGGGACAATTCGTCTGAGGTCCAACTTTTTTACCAAATATAATATTCATGGCCGACTTATTTAATTTAAATCTTAAGTCAAAGGTATATTTCCGAAATATTTCCAATAATTTCTATTTATTAACTTCTTATATTTATATTTTATATTTTAATAAATTTAATTATATAATAATTATTATAATTTTAATTATTATTCTAATAATAAATTTTTTTAACGATTATATTATCATTTGATATAAATTAATATAAGAGAGCTAATTAAAATTGATAAAAAACTTGAATACATAGAATTTAATCGAACAGCATAATACGAATGTGACTTCAAACAGTTGAGAAACTATATTCCTCTCATAGGTGATCGATTAAAGCATTCCGTAGTGCATAGTGAGCATCTTTGTCTTTTATCTTTTTATATCGACTGAGAAACTCTTGAAATCTGACATGCTCATCAACAACCATTTCTACATCCGGAGCTAGTGCTTCTCTCATTTCTTCAATGGGTGCACTAAGGTCACGTTCATCTTCGATAATCATATTATGCTTATAATACATGATGTCATTATATCATGCAAATGATGTTTCTTCCAAGCACGGGCTGACGAAGCAACGATCGCAAATCAGGACTGGAGAACACCAAACGCACGCTCCACATCTTTTCTACAGGACTCTTGTTTCATAACAAAATATTTCTTTTTTGAACCACGCGGATCGTGGATAGTTTGGACTATAGTTGACCATTTTGGATAAATACCATCAGCTAAGTAATATCCCGTATCATATTCTTTTCCTCCAATTGTATAATAAGTCGGGGGAGCAATACCTTGTGCAAGGTTGAAAACAGATTGGACGAATGTAAAACATTGATATCATTGTTCGATCCAGGCATACCAAAATATGCATGACATATCTACAGATCATAATCAACCACAACTTCTAAAATGATTGTTGGAGATCCGCTGCGACCTGCATATTGACCTGCCCAAACCGTCGGACAATTTTTCCACTTCCAACGCATACAGTCAAGACTGCCCAACATTCCAGGGAATCCTCGTTGTTTACCAATATAGAGTAATCTTGCAATATCATTGGCAGTGGGTGAACTCAAGTATTCTGTCGTGAAAATTTCAACTATAGCTCGACAAAAGCGTTTCATACATTCAATTACAGTTGATTCTCCAATTTTGATGTATTCATCAGTAGCATCAGCAGGTAAAGCGTAGGCTAGAATACGCAACGCAGCTGTTGCCTTTTGAAGTGTCGATAGCCCAAGACGGCCCACACTATCACGTCGTTGTGTGAAATAGATATCATGATTCTTAACCGCGTCAACTATACGAAGGAAAAGATTTCGAGACATTCGAAATCTTATTCGAAACATAGCTTCGTTATATGTTGGATTATCAGAAAAATAATCATTGAACAAATTACGATCAGCGATTTCTCGTTCACGATGAATTACTATATGACCTGGAATTGAACCACCATGTATGACTTCTTGCTCCTGTTGGATGATGTACGCAGCAACCATCTGTTGATCTTGAGCTATAACATTCAATATTGCTTTTATTTTTCTTTCATAATTCTCAACAACATTCCAATCCTTCTGTGTTTCATCTTCAACGTCTGAAAGTGAATATGAACTAGAGGATGATGCATTAAACTGAGAATGAGAAAACATTTTGGTGTTAGTGAGAATTCAAAATGTGGTGCTTTCAATTATGATTATCAATCCATATATAATGATCCGAGTTGTGTTTTCGAGAGAAGACCATAATCCGCGTGACATCGACTCCTAGCCGTTGATGGAGAAACACGTGGACGGATAGATGGAGGTCGAGTTGTGTTTTCTGGGAGAAGACCATAATCCGCGTGCCATCGACTCCTAGCCGTTGATGGAGAAACACGTGGACGGATAGATGGAGGTCGAGTTGTGTTTTCTGGGAGAAGACCATAATCCGCGTGCCATCGACTCCTAGCCGTTGATGGAGAAACACGTGGACGGATAGATGGAGGTCGAGTTGTGTTTTCTGGGAGAAGACCATAATCCGCGTGCCATCGACTCCTAGCCGTTGATGGAGAAACACGTGGACGGATAGATGGAGGTCGAGTTGTGTTTTCTGGGAGAAGACCATAATCCGCGTGACATCGACTCCTAGCCGTTGATGGAGAAACACGTGGACGGATAGATGGAGGTCGAGTTGTGTTTTCTGGGAGAAGACCATAATCCGCGTGACATCGACTCCTAGCCGTTGATGGAGAAACACGTGGACGGATAGATGGAGGTCGAGTTGTGTTTTCTGGGAGAAGACCATAATCCGCGTGACATCGACTCCTAGCCGTTGATGGAGAAACA
>KQ989060.1:212503-224703 GCA_001598015.1 Dorcoceras hygrometricum | reverse complement strand
AAAACGTAGGCCTTGGATAAACACAACGCCACCCATCTGCTGATTTCAAGTTTCACCTGCTGTTCCTCCACCAGTTGTCGTACCTGCACCATTTTAAAAGCTAGTGAGACTAAAGGCTCAGCAAGTAAAATATGAGTAGTAACAATTTCATAAAACGTAGGCAGACATCTGTGCAATGCATATGTTAAGGAACTTCAATATTCAATATCATTTTCGTAAACATTTCAATGGCAGAAACAGGGGATGATAACCCAGCTTCTCATTTCTTTCAATTTCATTTTCAGTTGATCATGGCATATAAGTTCTATGTGGTCCAATTTGCACTTTGATCAAAATGACTCCCGATATCAGTTTTAGCATATAGCTCATATGAAAGGGCAGTCGACATCTTCGACAACTGCTCACCATTCTCCTTGGTGACCGTAACTGTAGAGACAGAATCTAAAATATCTTTTGTTCCTTAACAATCCTTTTATGTGGTCCAGTTTGCACTTTGATCAAAATGACTCCCGATATCAGTTTTAGCATATAGCTCATATGAAAGGGCAGTCGACATCTTCGACAACTGCTCACCATTCTCCTTGGTGACCGTAACTGTAGAGACAGAATCTAAAATATCTTTTGTTCCTTAACAATCCTTTCTTTAAACATTCCTGTAAATCATCGGGTTCTATCATTTTAAACATTTGCTTCCCATTTTAAAACTTTACTGAGTATTGAATTCGACTTTGGAAACATATCGTTAAAATGGAACTGGTTGAAAGAAAACCAGTCGCAAGACTAATACCTGCTGAAATAAATAGTACCAGTCGCAAGACTAATACCTGCTGAAATGAATAGTACCAGTCGCAAGACTAATACCTGCTGGAAGGAATAGTACTTAAAACGAATAAAGCAACTGCTGAATTCTAACAAAGGAAATACAGCTGCTGAATTCAAAATCACAATGCAGCTGCTGATTCCTAATCAAAGGAAACAACTGCTGATATTAATAAAGAAAGACGCATCTGCTGATGAACAGTGCATCTGCTGAAATTTACGAAGACGCTTGCAATATCTAAACAATGATTTCGCTACCAGCCATCGCCTATTAAACCAGACTTTATACTGATTCAACTAGCAACTACTGATTACGAACTCATCAATTTTTGACATTTCGACTACAGGAAGAACATTCATAAACGCTAAAACCATACAGCTTCTGAATCTTAACAAGTAAATACAGCTGCTGGATACATAACTCTTCATTTGTAATATCAAAACAACAATGATGCCATCAGCTGTTGCCTATCAAACCATACCAATGATTCAACCAGCAACTACCAATTACACAGTTATCAAATTCTAATATTACAGCCACTATAAGAAGAACTTTCATAGCATTTCTGGAAATAAATTCGAATCCTCAGTACGTATCAAACTTCATAAACTTTCTGAAAAACATACTGGAAGCATCATAAACATCAAAACATCATTTTCGAACCCATCTTTCCTTCCTTATCATGTCTAAATCATTTCAAACATGAACTTTAAATGTATTCATAACATACAGGCAAGAAGATCCATTAAAACACAATATATGCTTCAAATGGTGTAGAAAAAGATCAGCTTTTACGTGCCTTAATTGAAGCTTTGCAACAACAGCAAATTCCTGCAGAAATCCTCCCTTTGAGCAACGCACGAACTTTTCTTGGAATTTCTTTGAAGAACACTTTAAAACTTTTCTTTGCAAATGATGAAAATCTTACTTTGAAAAAAGGTTTTTATATGAAAGGAATTAGTGGCAAGCTACTTGAGAAATCAAGCATGACACACTTTCAAAAGTTCCCTTTATATCATTTTAATTTGTAAAACACCAAACCTTCTTTTAAAGAAATCATTTCACCTCCTTAAAACATCTTGTAATAGATTTAGAACCAGCTCGTGCATCGCTACTTGGAGTCACCTGCTGGAACCAGCCGCAGCACAAACTTACCTGCTGATATCAATAATTCAGCAGATACATAATATTTAAAATTGCCAAAATGGCCCATAAGATTTATGAAATGCATAAATATGGTCCTAAGGATTTTTGGGGCGTTACAAAAGGAGTCCAGCGCCACCCTTCTCGTTCCAAACGACGACGGGAAACGACGGAAATCGACGGAAAAATACTACGGTGAACAGTAAGGGTTTCAAAAATATCGGGGAAGAACAGAGGATATATCGGATAAAAATATGCTAAGTGTTCGCAAACACTGGTATATAAAATCCTCCAATCAAATGCTACTGTTAAAGTCAATCGCAGGAAAAACAGATCCCATCGCTGGGGAACAAAATCACAAATCCGAAACCAGCACTCACGGTAACACGCGCACAATTAAAACAAAACAACAGCGTAACGACGAAACAGATCTCTGGGCTCGCAACAGGTACTAACAACGCTCGACAAAACCGGTCAACGCAAAGCGTTGACATATGCTCAAGAATTCTTGCCGCTAACAGATCTCTCAACGCTCTACGAACGTAAACGCTAAACGACGTCGTAGAACCCAAAAGAGAAATCTGGACACGTCATCAAATCTGCCCGTAGCGCTCCAACAGATCTCTAGCGCTAGACCCAAAACGGTGCCGTCTCCACTTATCTAAACGACGTAGCATCGCTCCCCCGCTGCAACAGATCTCACAAACGTTATCACCCATTGACCCGCGTTGACATCCGATTCACCACCAACCATATTCCACAACCACGCGCGCTAACAACATTCAAAACCCCAAAACGACGTCACTTCAATACCACGGAGAAATCTGGAAAATAAAGCGCTAAGGAAACACGCTTCACACACTACAACGATAGCTACAGGAGAGTTGACCAGCGTTGACGTCTGGACGCTAACTCCGACGAACCAGATCTCTCCAACAAGCGCTAAACCAGCGATTAACTCCAAAACGACGTCTCACAACACCACGGTGAAATCTGGACGCTAATAACAAACACTGGAGAAATCTGAAACACTAAGCGCTAAACGCTGCGTTGCAAAACAGATCTCACAAACACGCCCAACCTAAACGACAGTGTTTTGTTTTCCTCACACTACACCCCAAATCAAACACCAGCGACCAGATATCTCCACAAACCAAACAGATCTCACCTATGAACAGTACAAAAATACGCGCTAACAGACTTCAGTACACTAGCTATAACAGATTTCTCCCTCTGACATATTTCTCACAACAAATCTATCAATTGGACTCCAAATTCAAAATGGATTTCACACAATAAAAACCCGTAACTCAAAGCACAATATCTCTAGGAAAACTCTGAAAATTACCAACCAGACTACACCAAAATCCTGAGATCTGAATTTTGAAAATACCCAAATTTTCCAAAATTGTTCCAACCATGAAATCTGACCCAGAAACACATTCGAAGCCTTCCAACTGAAAGCTGAACAACCAGATTTGTCCACGCACAAATCTGAATTCTTAAAATCCGATTAACTCTACCAATTAATCATATCCAAATTTCCAGATCTCACATTTCTCTCCACCTTAAAAGATTTCGTCCTCGAAATTGAAGCAACAATTTTGGAATAAAACAAAACAATTCTCGACATAGACAACATTGGTGAGTTAAGCTACTCGCAGAACAATCAAAAGTACGATAACTCTCAACCCAAAGGCTACTAACCGAGAGTTCAAGATAACCAGGAGTACAACCACAAGCAACCAACTGCTGTAAAATCACAACGAACATCTAACTACAAAATCTGACTCGACGCTAACACAACCCAGCGTTGTCATTCGCTCTATAACTTCACCTTAACATAAACACACCGTGCAAGGAGAATAGATCATGCTGGCACTGCCAAACTAAAAACAGAACAGTTCTTACTACGATCTCCAAAAGGTCACACACCACAAAAAGTTCGTCGCAAAACACCGCGATACTTAAAACAGCTGATGCTCAAAGGCTAAGTTACCACGTAAAATGCCAAAAAGGGATCAACAAGAGAACAACCAGATACCAGCTGGGTAGGAACAAGACTCGAATCTGAAAGAAACAAAGACACAAGGATTAAAAACAGAACAGTTCTTACTACGATCTCCAAAAGGTCACACACCACAAAAAGTTCGTCGCAAAACACCGCGATACTTAAAACAGCTGATGCTCAAAGGCTAAGTTACCACGTAAAATGCCAAAAAGGGATCAACAAGAGAACAACCAGATACCAGCTGGGTAGGAACAAGACTCGAATCTGAAAGAAACAAAGCACAAGGATGCAAGATCGTTCCAAAGAGGATGAGGGCACGCTCCGCTCATCATAATTTTGTCTCTCAATTATACCTTCCAAAATATCCTTGCTAGCTAAACAGTCAAATTGAGGGTCTAGTCTCGCTCATTCCATCAGTATTTAACACCAAAGAAGGATCTGATTCACAATTTCCTCGGCTTGAACACATAGAACACACTACGTGTCCACAACAACACAGCCGGCATCAGTAAATCACACACCAAATATACAATTTAACCTAATACACCCAAACATACTGATGAATCTGCGAACTAATTCACCACTAAATCTCAAATCCAGCAAAATCTAAGAAGGAGAAACTTGCAAAAAGCATGCGGTTCCCAACTGAGGTACCAAAATTCCACACTGAGAAAGAAAAATCTGGTCAAAAGGTCACGCTCACCTTTGCTCGAGACAGAACCAGATCTCGTAGGTCATCCACCTACTGTACAACCTCCGTGAAAACCACTAAGTCTTACAATTTCTTCTAGTCACCAAGCAAACTTTGTACTTCCCACCGTACAAAATCTCAAAGAAAGTTATACCGAACATCGCTTGGTCACGAATTCCACACAAAAATTCTACCAATCCTTGATATGGCCTCACGGACTCAATATCTGATCAGGGAAAAACGATCCTCGAGACCCAAAAACATCGAGAACTCTTCCAACTTCGGAACAAGAGTTTAGAGTACTTACCAGCCACTACAGACACCAGAAACTAGACAATCTCACGACAGAACTGCCACAAATCCTCTTGCCAGTTTCTTAGAATAAGCCTTAACACAAGGACAAATGGGCTGATATAGACAATCCGCCAATTATGCTTTCACTGCCCGCACTAACTGGCACTCGGAGCCAACAAGAAAACTCTACAAATACCAAATGCTCAAAAGCATCTTGAGATACTCACCGCTACTAGCACTGTTGGATGGGCCTTCCAACAAATCATCAGTAGCGAGCTTCTCTCGTGCAGGCAGACGCTAAACTCACATCTAAAATCTTAAACTAACTCCAGCCAAAGGCAATATCACGCCAACAAGCCAAACTGAGTGAAAACAGAACTCGCTAGTCGCTCTCCACCTTAAAATGCACGCCAGAACTCCAAGGTAATCACAGTAACCTCCAGCGTCAAGACAAAGGTGAGGCATCACATCTAGCAAAGTCTCCACAATCCGTAAAGCAACTATGCCTCGCAGAATGCAATGGGAGGGACAACAACCGAAGCAGGGAGTCCACAGAAGTTCAACAACTCAAGACTAATCGGTAATCAAAGACAAAGATCAACAAACAGATGTGGCCACAAGGTGTGAACATATGGGAGTTACCCACTCGTCTCAACGCACGGTACTAGGTGCACAATAATCACTCAACCTACGGTTGTCCAACTCATGAACTGTGGTAATTAACCACTCGGCTCATAGTGGCTAACAGAACCCAGCAGGGAGGCAAAAGGCACAACATTCCCGTTTGTCCTCCAAAAAAACACCCTGGTACTCACAGATCAATACCCAAAGCCTAAACAAGGCGCAGTTAAACGAATCGGGTTTCAACAGATGGATACACGCAACTCGCAAAACAACTCAACAGCTGGAAACACAGACAACAGAAATTAATGGAGTTAAAAAATACTGCAATTCTGCTATCCGGACAAAGAAATCAAAGAGGATGAACACGGCACTAAAGGTTACAATGAGAATCAAGGAAACTCAACCGAAAAACGCCAGGGAGAAATTCTCAACAAGTAACAACTATCCTCTCACCAACGAGGAGCTAAACACTCCCAAAACAAACCACTTCCCTAACAGGATTCGCTCACAACTTGCTAACCTAACTCAGAATCACTCTCGAAACGACAACTTCTCCACCGGCAGAAGTAACAAAGACACTACATCATAGACGAGATGGGGCGGAAACATCCTCACGCACCACCAAACAACAAATAAAATCGTAAGCGAGTGCGATGTCCACGTGTCAACTAAACTCACACAGAGTTAACAAGTAAGGAACAACTACCTGTACAATCTCCTCCGGTCAAGACATCAGCTCGCTCCCCAGTCGTCGCATCCCTCTGAGTTGGCTGAAGTCCGGGTTGATCAAATAGAGAAAGCTCTCTAACGCTAGATGTCTCTAAAGGCTGAAATTCTGATCGCTGGGACGGAGAAGGACGATTCGATCACCTCGAAGAACTACTAATCAAATCCAGTTGCCCCAAAGTAGGACACACTCTAGCATAGTGCCCAACCTGACCACAATTGTTGCAAGTTCCTCTCACTCCAATGCATTGAGAGGGTCGATGCCTACCCCCAAACTGACCACAGAAAGACGCAGTCGGCCTCACTCCACTAGAACCGCCATAATTCGAAGAACTCGAACTGAATCTCTTAAAGTGCCTTCCTCTTGGTCTAAACCTCTGTCGACTCAAAGACTGCGGTGCCACAGAAGGCTGGGAGGACGACGTTCCATATGGCACAGGATCCACACTTTGTCCTGTCGACTGCTGCACTCGAGTCTGTCCAACTGCAAGGCTTTCCATAAGGTCAACCGCTCTGTTGACAGCATTAGACGGAGCGAGAAAGGCTGAAGACTGACTCTCACTAAATCCCAAAGGAACACTCGGTTGGGAGGCATTTTCTCTATCAGCACTAACCGGAGTCCTCGAATCAACCACCGCTTGCCTATTAGCTCTACCTCTTCTCCTAGGCGGCATCTCTACAAGACACTCAAAGGTAAGCACACAGGCAAGTAATTCAAGTAATCAAGCACAAACCAAAGAACAACTACTGTGCCTAGACTCACATGTGATTCAAGAAATCGAGCTTATCCCAGTTTAAGCTCTGATATCAAAAATGTCAGGCCTCGTGTACAACACAGAGTCAAAACACGCAAAACATAGCGGAAGCACTTAAAAAGTGGCTAAAATTTTTTTCTGCTTTTGGCCTGACGAAGAAAAACATAAATTTAAAATACAACGATACTCAAAATAATCCCAGTTAACACATAATCAAAATAACATAGTATCATTATAACGAATACAACACTGCCCAACGGTCAAATACAACAGCTGAAAACCACAAATCACAGACAGACTTATAACTATATAAGCCTAAGAACCACCTGGGACATCCCACCCGTGGCGATACCGGTGCAATAGATACTATACATAACTGGACAATCTAAACACCTCCTGGGGCATCTCCAACTGGATCATCACCACGACCAGCGGAATAACCTGGGAAACCTGAACAACACATAGGCAAACAAAACAAACCAGCCCCAGAGGGACATCGGGGTCAAACCCCAGTACGAAGAGCAGCATAAAACAGCAGTTCAGATACAGCATGCAATGTATCATGTCGTGCAAATGCATGAGCGGTACAAAGAACATCGGTAACAACCGGAGGGCCAAACAAAACGGTAACAACAACAATTTGACACATCACCGAGTCTCGGAAGCTACCTGACCACACCCAGTGGAAAATAGAGTGGCTCATCGCCGCACCTGCGCGGAAGCCACCCGCCAGGTCGCACGGAATTTCAAGTGGACACCACCACCCACCAACCTCTATCCAGGTCACTGCAACTGAGGACTGGGAACAACTCAACCAACATCCTCCAGCTGCTGCAACTGAGGACTGGGAACAACTCAACCAACATCCTCCAGCTGCACTCAATCATGGTTATGCAACACCGCACCGCACCACGAGGAAAGAGCTCCAACCGAGCAACATATCATGGCTAACAAAGGAACCATTGGCTCAATATGCTATGCAGATGCAGTAACATGCTTAACATGATGCACGTACATGTAATGCCAGAAAACCCAACAAAAGCATTCGAATAATCACATGCATAGCAACTCAACAGATCACCAAACAGCAGGTAATACACCAGATAGTTCAGCCAATAGACATGCATAATATACACAGCTTGCCTCTACACAAACACTCGGCACTTCTATATAACACATAATACATCCCCATGCCTATCTCAAAGCTGTAATACAAGCTTGATTCGTATCTCTATACGGCAACTACCTCACACAGATTCCTCCAAAGCATGGTACCAACTACCTGCTCGACTACGATACCTCACAGCTCACTGCAGACTCACAAGTCTGCTCGGAAGCTCGAATCTGCTAAGGCACCTGGCAAAACAACTCAAAAACTGAATTCCAAACATCACTGTCTACGGCCAAGAACCGAAGCTTGGTTCTACAAGTCTACGCAGGCTAAACTAACTTAAATCATCTGAAAACTAGTCGAAAACACTCACCCAAGAGTCCAGAAGAGCCAACGAATGCTCGGGTTAGATCTCACGAAAAACGTAGAATATACCGATTCTGCGCACCTCTCTCCAACGTCGACTTTAATCTCCTAGCTAGCAGCAATCGAAAAAAAAGGAACTCAAAAGGAGTCCAACGCCACCTTTCTCGTTCCAAACGATGACGGGAAACGGCAGAAATCGATGGAAAAAGACTACGGTGAACAGTAAGGGTTTCAAAAATATCGGGGAAGAACAGAAGAAATATCGGGGAAAAATATGCTAAGTGTTCGCAAACATTGGTATATAAAATCCTCCAATCAAACGCTACTGTTAAAGTCAATCGCAGGTAAAACAGATCTCTAAAACAGATCCCATCGCTGAGGAACAAAATCACAAATCCAAAACCAGCACTCACGGTAACACGCGCACAATTAAAACAAAACGACAGCGTATCGACGAAACAGATCTTTGGGCTCGTAACAGGTACTAACAATGCTCGACAAAACTGGTCAACGCAAAGCGTTAACATCCGCTCAAGAATTCTCGCCGCTAACAGATCTCTCAACGCCCTACGAACGTAAACGCTAAATGACGTCGTAGAACCCAAAAGAGAAATCTGGACACGTCATCAAATCTGCCCGTAGCGCTCCAACAGATCTCTAGCGCTAGACCCAAAATGGTGCCGTCTCCACTTATCTAAACGACGTAGCATCGCTCTCCCGCTGCAACAGATCTCAAAAACGTTATCACCCGTTGACCCGCGTTGACATCCGATTCACCACCAACCAGATTCCACAACCACGCGTGCTAACAACATTCAAAACCCCAAAATGACGTCACTTCAATACCACGGAGAAATCTGGAAAATAAAAGCGCTAAGGAAACACGCTTCACACAATACAACGATCGCTACAGGAGAGTTGACCAGCGTTGACGTCTGGATGCTAACTCCCGCGAAACAGATCTCTCCAACAAGCGCTAAACCAGCGATTAACTCCAAAACGACGTCGCACAACACCACGGTGAAATCTGGACGCTAATAACAAACACTAGAGAAATCTGAAACACTAAGCGCTAAACGCTGCGTTGCAAAACAGATCTCACAAACACGCCCAACCTAAACGACAGTGTTTTGTTTTCCTCACACTACACCCCAAATCAAACACCAGCGACCAGATCTCTCCACAAACCAAACAGATCTCACCTATGAACAGTACAAAAATACGCGCTAACAGAATTCAGTACACTAGCTATAACAGATTTCTCCCTCTGACAGATTTCTCACAACAAATCTATCAATTGGACTCCAAATTCAAAATGGATTTCACACAATAAAAACCAGTAACTCAAAGCACAATATCTCTAGGAAAACTCTGAAAATTACCAACCAGACTACACCAAAATCCTGAGAACTGAATTTCGAAAATACCCAAATTTTCCAAAATTGTTCCAACCATGAAATCTGACCCAGAAACACATTCGAAGCCTTCCAACTGAAAGCTGAACAACCAGATTTGTCCACGCACAAATCTGAATTCTTAAAATCCGATTAACTCTACCAATTAATCATATCCAAATTTCCAGATCTCACAGTGTGTGCAACTAAACAAGAACTTGTTTAACGTCTCTGTTCAAAGACTACAATGATAGTTTTTGTGATTCACTCGCCATTCTAAATAGCTCAACTCACGAAATGTGCGAGTGAATCTGTGTGTCAGATTTTTACAATGTGAACTCTCTGTTTTTCTCTGTTTCTCACACACTAGGGAAATGCTCTACAAAAGCTGATTTAGACTCAGCAGTCGACACTCGTAGTACGCTCCTCTCTAATGGCGGTCGACTACTTCGTCTCTGTTTTTCTTCCCTCTCAATTTGTGCACTGTGCATCAATTAATCTGTGAATCTGTTCGACTACTGTATGTGCAACTGAAGTGTATGCGATGCTAAATTAAAGTGCGTATGCGGAATGCTGAAAATAAGGAATACAATATACTGCTGTTTGTTTATGGAAATTCGGATATAAATATCCTACGTCTCCCCTTCTTCCTTCTTCAGGAAGGTTCAACTAGAAGATTTGATGGTTACAGGCCTTCTGCAAACACCCAGTCACCGAGCCTCGCTCAAGGTGAACTCCTAGCCTTAACAAATGCACATCAGCCGCAACGTAGTGTTTAACTAAACAAGAACTTGTTTAACGTCTCTGTTCAAAGACTACAATGATAGTTTTTGTGATTCACTCGCTATTCTAAATAGCTCAACTCACGAAATGTGCGATTGAATCTGTGTGTGAGATTTTTACAATGTGAACTCTCTGTTTTTCTCTGTTTCTCACACACTAGGGAAATGCTCTACAAAAGTTGATTTAGACTCAGCAGTCGACACTCGTAGTACGCTCCTCTCTAATGGCGGTCGACTACTTCGTCTCTGTTTTTCTTCCCTTTTTATTGTTGTCTCCTTTTCGTTTTAATCTTTTCTGTGCATCAACAACAACAACTCTTCAATGGCGCTTCTCGTATATAAAGCCTCTGTTCATATTTCTTCCCGTTCAAATGTGTTCCTTGAAGTACCGACAGGGATTGTCCTTGTGTCCTTTTCTTTTGCAGGCTTTCTGTCGTCTTTCGATTTGGCTTATAGTTCCAGCAGCTGATCTATACCAACAGCTGATTATTCCATCAGCTGATTAAGCTCAGCAGTTGACTACTGATTAGTCAACTGCTTCGCTTCTTTGTGTTCAACTACTGATCAACAACTGAATGCTTGCAAGGGATGATTGATCTGTTCTTTTCGCTACTTCTGGTTTTTCTTTAGCGCAACGTCTGCTTCAAACTCTTCTTTGCGCTACAGCTGATTTAAACATCTTTGTATTCGAGCAACTATTGAATCATATTCTGTCAACGACTGATTACATGATGCACTGTAGCTTGCGACTGATTTACTGTAGCTTGCGACTGATTCACTATAGCTTGCTGCTGAATTACTGTAGCCATCGTCTGAATTGTTCTTCTTCGACATCTGATCATCAGCTGTTGTCTTCTTCGCATTACAGCACTACTGCCAACAGCTGAGTGTTTTGTCTTCGACTGATTGTTTGCAACTGATGACTGCTTGCAACAGCTGATTGCATCTTCTGCTTAGTGCTACGGCTGATTCATTTTCTTCAACATCTGGACATCATCTGAATTACATCTTTGTGCACCAGCTGGTCCAGATATCAACGTCTGATCAGACTTATCTAAACAACGTCTGATCAGACTCCACTTTGGCTTCCATCAACAGCTGATCCATGTACACCTAAGCGCTTGCAGCTGGTTCATCATCCCCTTAGCGCTCCAGCTGGTTCTTATCGTTCCAGCTGATTCAACTTATCTCTCCATGGACATCATCTGAATTACATCTTTGTGCACCAGCTGGTCCAGATATCAACGTCTGATCAGACTTATCTAAACAACGTCTGATCAGACTCCACTTTGGCTTCCATCAACAGCTGATCCATGTACACCTAAGCGCTTGCAGCTGGTTCATCATCCCCTTAGCGCTCCAGCTGGTTCTTATCGTTCCAGCTGGTTCATTTCATTCCAGCTGATTCAACTTATCTCTCCAGCTGGTCCATCTGACCAGTGCTACTCCCTCCGGAACGATCCAACGAGCACAACTCATCAAA
>KQ989060.1:162806-175363 GCA_001598015.1 Dorcoceras hygrometricum | reverse complement strand
AATTTGGTGATTACTGTACCAAGTGTGGAGGCAGACATGCTACAGAACAATGTAGAGGAGTGTCTGGTCTTTGCCGTATTTGCAATCAACCGAGACATTTCGCAAGAATATGTCCTCAACATAATTCTGGGAATTTACAGAATTCGGAAGCATCGAGAACGAAGCCAATACCAGAAAGGCAAGCCTCCTCTTTATATTCATTTCAACCCCAGAATCAGCAGCAGGGTAGACAAGGAGGAAGCCAAACAGTAAGTCAACCTCCGAAACAAGCAAGCAAGAGTGTTGCTTTGACTGAAGAACAAGCACAAGCAGCTCCTGATGATGATATTGCACGTAACTGCTATTTGTGCACTTTTCCTGCTTATGTGTTACTTGATACGAAGTTTTGTTACTGCATGATTCCTATATGCATATAGCGACTGCTGATGAGTTCGGGGACGAACTCGAATTTTTAGAGGGGGAGAAATGTAATGCACGAAATTATTACATCAAAATTTAGTGATTTGGAGTTCCAGATGATAGATTTTGATGAAGCTTGAGTATGAGCTCGGATTTCTTCTGGAAGTGTGGGGTGATTAAGGAACTTGGTATCGTTGAATTTCGCTAAGTGTGGGAACCAGACGAAGCGATTTGATAAAACCGTTCAGCAGCAGATTGCTGTAGCAATCAATGCGGGTCAACACTACTGTAGCTTGCGACTGGTTGCATTTTGAAATTCAGTCGAAGCGCTAGTGTTGGTTGCAACTGGAAGCAGAAGCGCGAACACAAGGATCAATGAGGAAGCGCCACGTGTTGGTTACTGTTATGCACGTGGGAACCAGCAGCGAGAGTTTCTTACGCACCTGCTGGTGTATGCATCTGCTGGTTTGTTAGTGTGTCGACTGGTTTTGATGACGAAGGAGCGACGTCGTCGTTTTACTTGTGAACAAAAATAAGTCGAGGCAAGTATGTGAAACTTGGTTCCAACAGAGGGAGCAATGCGACATCGTTTTAACTTATGAAACCGGAATCTCGATACGATGCTGTTTTGAATAAAGTAGCGAAATCAGTCGTTGGTTTATTAGAGTGACCAGCTGCTGGTTTTCTTTCAGTAGAGGTGTGATTGTATGTTACGACGTTGTTGAGATTAGTTGTAATGACATCGTTTTGATTTCGAAGTGTTGCGACTAGATTTTTGCTGCGACTGGTTGTTGCTTCTGCTGAATAACAAGAGAATGATACTTCCAGTCGAGGGAATGAAATATGACTATTTTGAACAGCGACTGAGGAAGAACAACAGTTGAGGAATCTGTTTAGCGTTATCCACTTTCGAAGCGGTGGGAGTATATCCTGTTTGAATACTCAGCATGACACGTGGAATTCATACCGATCTCGTTGGAAATTCCACCAGAACCAGAGACTTGCACTTATAAATAAGATTGAATTCGAATACTAGGAACACGGTGAATATTGATATTGAACTGTGATTCTGTGAAGTTCCCGGGAAGTGTTGAAACAGAGTTTGAAAGCAAGAAGTGGAGTGTTGTCAAAACAGAGCATACGAAGGTATAATTTGACAGAAGAGTCAGGGATTAGATTACTCGAGAATGATATTTCTTGAGTTATCCCACTGAAATCACATACATGTTTGATTACTGTTCTTGATTTAGAACTTGAATTGTGTATGTGTCGATCCATCACAGGTAGTGGATCTTTTATATTTGCATGACATTGCATATTGAAGAGAATTGAATTGATTCTAATGCCCAGGACTGAGTTGGCCTGATTTTCGAAGCCGAACCTGTTTTGCGTAGTTAATCTTAGGTTGTTAGAATCTGATGTTGTACCTAGGGATCAAACTTGTACTTGTGAATTTAAGTTGTAATAACCTGGTACAATAGTGTTACTATGAATGAATGGCTTTTGCGATACAAATAGACATTTTAGTCTTTAGCCTTCTGCTGTGTAAAAACAAAACATACGAACCAGATTAGATTTAATTAAAATTGTTTAGTTTACATTAATCACCCACTGATCGAGATTGGAGACGTAATTGTGAGCAGAGAGCCTCACAACAGGTGGTATCAGAGCACTACTAAATTATTAAGATTATGGAATTAGATGAGTGGGGTAGATCGATTTCTTCCTGACTGATTAGATTATAGAACCAAATGATTTGCATGCTTGTGTGGTATATGTCTTACTGCTTTTAAATTTATATTACCTGATTATGTGAAGAACTGGTAAGACTTTGCCGAGCAGATTTGAGAATTCCATGCTCTTTGAGAAGATAATAACTGGCATGTATTGAACGAAGCATGAATCAGAACTCGATCTCTTGAAAAGCAGTACATTGATGTATGCTAATCAGAGGAGGGACTGAGATTGACTTGTTATTGAATGATGACCAAGTCTGTTTGATTTATAGATATGCCTCCTCGAAGAAAAACTAACAGACAGACAGAGCAGGTTAGTACATCGACTGATATGTTGAATGCAGCTGCTACTCCGATGGAAACTTTGTTGAAACGGTTTCAGTCTTTTAAATCACCAAATTTGGCAGGAACAGAGAATGCGATAGAATGTGAGAACTGGTTGGAAGATATTGAGCAATTATTTGAAGCACTTGATTATACCGATGATCGTCGGGTAAAACTGATAGTTCACCAGTTGCATGGTCTGGGTAAGAGTTGGTGGATAGCAACCCAGAAAGCGCTTGAAAATCAGGGTACTGTGATTACTTGGACAGTATTTCGAACAGCTTTCTATCAACGATTTTTCCCCGTTTCATATCGGAAGGATAAAGGGGCAGAATTTGCAAACCTGAGACAGGGGCCATTGAATATTGAAGAATATGTTGCTAAATTTACCAGCTTGCTTAAATTTGCGCCACATGTTGCCATCAGCGATGAAGCACAAGCTGATCAGTTTATCAACGGCCTGAATCCCGACGTGTTTACTTTGGTGAACACCGGTCGACCAAATACTTTTGCCGATGCGTTGAATCGTGCAAAAGGTGCAGAAGCTGGATTGCTAAGGCAAAGTAGATCACAATTTGTACCACCAGACGCAAGAGTATCACAAGAGGAATTTCAAATTCCACTGCCCCCTTGATTTGATGCTGGAAACAGTAGTAGTGGAAAGAAAACTTTCTTTCCAGGAATAGGAAAACAATTTAAATGTTCAGGTACCAGTAGCTCCTCCAGTTCAAGTGAATTCAAACAACTGGGAGCTGGACAGGAATTTGGTGATTACTGTATCAAGTGTGGAGACAGACATGCGACAGAACAATGTAGAGGAGTGTCTGGCATTTTCCGTATTTGCAATCAACCGAGACATTTCGCAAGAATATGTCCTCAACGTAATTCTGGGAATTTATAGAATTCGGAAGCATCGAGAACGAAGCCAATACCAGAAAGGCAAGCCTCCTCTGTATATTCATTTCAACCCCAGAATCAGCAGCAGGGTAGACAAGGAGGAAGCCAAACAGTAAGTCAACCTCCGAAACAGCAAGCAAGAGTGTTTGCTTTGACTGAAGAACAAGCACAAACAGCTCCTGATGATGATATTGCACGTAACTGCTATTTGTGCACTTTTCCTGCTTATGTGTTACTTGATACGAAGTTTTGTTACTGCATGATTCCTATATGCATATAGCGACTGCTGATGAGTTCGGGGACGAACTCGAATTTTTAGAGGGGGAGAAATGTAATGCCCGAAATTATTACATCGAAATTTAGTGATTTGGAGTTCCAGATGATAGATTTTGATGAAGCTTGAGTATGAGCTCGGATTTCTTCTGAAAGTGTGGAGTGATTAAGGAACTTGGTATCGTTGAATTTCGCTAAGTGTGGGAACCAGACGAAGCGATTTGATAAAACCGTTCAGCAGTAGGTTACTGTAGCAAAGTCAATGCGGGTCAACACAACTGTAGCTTGCGATTGGTTGCATTTTGAAATTCAGTCGAAGCGCTAGTGTTGGTTGCAGCTGGAAGCAGAAGCGCGAACACAAGGATCAATTAGGAAGCGCCACGTGTTGGTTACTGTTATGCACGTGGGAACCAGCAGCGAGAGTTTCTTACGCACCTACTGGTGTATGCATCTGCTGGTTTGTTAGTGTGTCGACTGGTTTTGATGGCGAAGGCGCGACGTCGTCGTTTTACTTGTGAACGCAAATAAGTCGAGGCAAGTATGTGAAACTTGGTTCCAACAGAGGGAGCAATGCGACATCGTTTTAACTTATGAAACCGGAATCTCGATACGATGCCGTTTTGAATAAAGTAGCGAAATCCGTCGTTGGGTTATTAGAGTGACCAGCTGCTGGTTTTCTTTCAGTAGAGGTGTGATTGTATGTTACGACGTCGTTGAGATTAGTTGTAACGACATCGTTTTGATTTCGAAGTGTTGCGACTAGATTCTTGCTGCGACTGGTTGTTGCTTCTGCTGAATAACAAGAGAATGATACTTCCAGTCGAGGGAATGAAATATGACTATTTTGAACAGCGAATGAGGAAGAACAACAGTTGAGGAATCTGTTTAGCGTTATCCACTTTCGAAGCGGTGGGAGTATATCCTGTTTGAATACTCAGCATGAGACGTGGAATTCATACCGATTTCGTTGGAAATTCCACCAGAACCAGAGACTTGCACTTATAAATAAGATTGAATTCGAATACTGGGAGCACCGTGAATATTGATATTGAACTGTGATTCTGTGAAGTTCTATCCCGCTGAAATCACATACATGTTTGTTTACTGTTATTGATTTAGAACTTGAATTGTGTATGTGTCGATCCATCACAGGTAGTGGATCTTTTATATTTGCATGACATTGCATATTGAAGAGAATTGAATTGATTTTAATGCCCAGGACTGAGTTGGCCTGATTTTCGAAGCCGGACATGGTTTCGATAGATGAATATTCATGTCAAGATCGGATACGAATCTTGATGGCATCGAACTGAAATGGAATCAATTCTGAGATCGAAGAAGAAAACTAGAAGCATTTCATTACATTGCATTTATTTTACAGTTGATACACTGTTATTCATTTTATTGCAATTGTTCATGCCTACTGATTATACTGAGAAATGATTCTCACCGGAGTTTATCTGGCTGTTGTCTTGTTTTGTATGTGTGCATGGCAACAGGAGGAAGAAACTAATGGGGAGCAACCAAGGGTAGCTAGAGATAACTACCTAGACGCTGGGTCAGCTGCAGGAATAATGAACACCAGCTGATAGTTTATATTTTTTTTTGGACAGTTGATCTTAGGTTGCTCAAGTCTGGTTTTGTATGTAAGAATCAAACGTGTACTAGTAAACTTAGCTTGTAACCACCGTGGACCATGAAGTATTCTTATAAATGAATAATATTTACGATACAAGCTGAATCATTTAAGCTTCTGCTGGTTTTTACTATCTTATATACGAACCAATTAGATTTAATAAACTTGTTTAGTTTAAATTCATCACCCACTGATCGAGATTAGCGAATTAATTGTGAGCAGAGAGCCTCACAACAGGTGGTATCAGAGCCTACTACATCATTAAGATCTTTGAATTAGATGAGTGGGGATAGATCGAGTTCTTCCTGAGTGATTAATTGATTGCATGCTTGTGTGGTATATTTCTTACTGCTTTTGAATTTATATACCTGATTATGTGAAGAACTTGTAAGACTATGCCGAGCAGATTTGAGAATTACATGCTCTTTGAGAAGAGAATAAATGGCATGTATTGAACGAAGCATGAATCAGAACTCGATCTCTTGAAAAGTAGTACATTGATGTATGCTAATCAGAGGAGGGACTGAGATTGACTTGTTATTGAATGATGACCAAGTCTGTTTGATTTATAGATATGCCTCCTCGAAGAACAACTAACAGACAGACAGAGCAGGTTAGTACATGGACTGATATGTTGAATGCAGCTGCTACTCCGATGGAAACTTTGTTGAAACGGTTTCAGTATTTTAAACCACCAACGTTGGCAGGAACAGAGAATGCGATAGAATGTGAGAACTGGTTGGAAGATATTGAGCAATTATTTGAAGCACTTTATTATACCGATGATCGTCGGGTAAAACTGATAGTTCACCTGTTGCATGGTCTGGGTAAGAGTTGGTGGATAGCAACCAAGAAAGCGCTTGAAAATCAGGGTACTGTGATTACTTGGGCAGTATTTCGAACAGCTTTCTATCAACGATTTTTCCCCGTTTCGTATCGGAAGGATAAAGGGGCAGAATTTGCAAACCTGAGACAGGGGCCATTGAATATTGAAGAATATGTTGCTAAATTTACCAGCTTGCTTAAATTTGCGCCACATGTTGCCATCAGCGATGAAGCACAAGCTGATCAGTTTATCAACGGCCTGAATCTTGAGCATCACAAGAGGAATTTCAAGTTCCACCGCCCCCTCGATTTGATGCTGGAAACAGTAGTAGTGGAAAGAAAATTTTCTTTCCAGGAATAGGAAAACAATTTAAACGTTCAGGTACCAGTAGCTCCTCCAGTTCAAGTGAATTCAAACAACTGGGAGCTGGACAGGAATTGGTGATTACTGTATCAAGTGTAGGAGGCAGACATGCGACAGAACAATGTAGAGGAGTGTCTGGCATTTGCCGTATTTGCAATCAACCGAGACATTTCGCAAGAATATGTCCTCAACATAATTCTGGGAATTTACAGAATTCGGAAGCATCGAGAACGAAGCCAATACCAGAAAGGCAAGCCTCCTCTTTATATTCATTTCAACCCCAGAATCAGCAGCAGGGTAGACAAGGAGGAAGCCAAACAGTAAGTCAACCTCCGAAACAGCAAGCAAGAGTGTTTGCTTTGACTGAAGAACAAGCACAAGCAGCTCTTGATGATGATATTGCACGTAACTGCTATTTGTGCACTTTTCCTGCTTATGTGTTACTTGATACGAAGTTTTGTTACTGCATGATTCCTATATGCATATAGCGACTGCTGATGAGTTCGGGGACGAACTCGAATTTTTAGAGGGGGAGAAATGTAATGCCCGAAATTATTACATCGAAATTTAGTGATTTGGAGTTCCAGATGATAGATTTTGATGAAGCTTGAGTATGAGCTCGAATTTCTTCTGGAAGTGTGGGGTGATTAAGGAACTTGGTATCGTTGAATTTCGCTAAGTGTGGGAACCAGACGAAGCGATTTGATAAAACCGTTCAGCAGCAGGTTACTGTAGCAAAGTCAATGCGGGTCAACACTACTGTAGCTTGCGACTGGTTGCATTTTGAAATTCAGTCGAAGCGCTAGTGTTGGTTGCAGCTGGAAGCAGAAGCGCGAACACAAGGATCAATGAGTAAGCGCCACGTGTTGGTTACTGTTATGCACGTGGGAACCAGCAGCGAGAGTTTCTTACGCACCTGCTGGTGTATGCATCTGCTGGTTTGTTAGTGTGTCGACTGGTTTTGATGACGAAGGCACGACGTCGTCGTTTTACTTGTGAACGCAAATAATTCGAGGCAAGTATGTGAAACTTGGTTCCAACAGAGGCTGCAATGCGACATCGTTTTAACTTATGAAACCGGAATCTCGATACGATGCCGTTTTGAATAAAGTAGCGAAATCAGTCGTTGGGTTATTAGAGTGACCAGCTGCTGATTTTCTTGCAGTAGAGGTGTGATTGTATGTTACGACGTCGTTGAGATTAGTTGTAACGACATCGTTTTGATTTCGAAGTGTTGCGACTAGATTCTTGCTGCGACTGGTTGTTGCTTCTGCTGAATAACAAGAGAATGATACTTCCAGTCGAGGGAATGAAATATGACTATTTTGAACTGCGAATGAGGAAGAACAACAGTTGAGGAACCTGTTTAGCGTTATCCACTTTCGAAGCGGTGGGAGTATATCCTGTTTGAATACTCAGCATGACACATGGAATTCATACCGATTTCGTTGGAAATTCCACCAGAACCAGAGACTTGCACTTATAAATAAGATTGAATTCGAGTACTGGGAACACGGTGAATATTGATATTGAACTGTGATTATGTGAAGTTCCCGGGAAGTGTTGAAACAGAGTTTGAAAGCAAGAAGTGAAGTGTTGTCAAAACAGAGCATACGAAGGTATAATTTGACAGAAGAGTCAGGGATTAGATTACTCGAGAATGATATTTCTTGAGTTATCCCACTGAAATCACATACATGTTTGATTACTGTTCTTGATTTAGAACTTGAATTGTGTATGTGTCGATCCATCACAGGTAGTGGATCTTTTATATTTGCATGAGTTTGCATATTGAAGAGAATTGAATTGATTCTAATGCCCAGGACTGAGTTGGCCTGATTTTCGAAGCCGGAGATGGTTTCGATAGATGAATATTCATGTCAAGATCGGATACGAATCTTGATGGCATCGAACTGAAATGGAATCAATTCTGAGATCGAAGAAGAGAACTAGAAGCATTTCATTACATTGCATTTGTTTTACAGTTGATACATTATTATTCATTTTATTGCAATTGTTCATGCCTGCTGATTATACTGAGAAATGATTCTCACCGGAGTTTATCCGGCTGTTGTCTTGTTTTGTATGTGTGCATGGCAACAGGAGGAAGAAACTAGTGGGGAGAAACTAAGGGTAGCTAGAGATAACTACCTAGACGCTGGGTCAGCAGCAGGAATAATGAACACCAGCTGATAGTTTATATTTTTTTTGGACAGTTGATCTTAGGTTGCTCAAGTTTGGTTTTGTATGTAAGAATCAAGCGTGTACGAGTAAACTTAGCTTGTAACCTCCGTGGACCATGAAGTATTCTTATAAATGAATAATATTTACGATACAAGCTGAATCCTTTAAGCTTCTGCTGGTTTTTACTATCTTATATACGAACCAGATTAGATTTAATAAACTTGTTTAGTTTAAATTAATCACCCATTGATCGAGATTAGCGAATTAATTGTGAGCAGAGAGCCTCACAAACAACCTGCTCTGATACCACTTGTTAGGACCAAAAATAGGAAAAATAGGCCAGCGCTACTGTTAAATAAAATATTTGCGCTGCTCTAAAGGAGGTGCAATACCTTGGGTTCTTGAACATAAACAGAGCGCCGAATACAGATCTGGTATGTAATAAAAACATGCGGAAAATACCAGAACTGAATCCTAAATTTTAAAACACGATAAAAACAGATTTCTGTTTACAGAAATCTGTTCGACTGTGCGTGTGTGTGACAGTTAATATGCGATGCTAAATTAAAGTGAGTATGCGGAATGCTGAAAATAAAGGAATACAATACGCTGCTATTTGTTTATGGAAGTTCGGATATAAATATCATACGTCTCCCCTTCTTCCTTCTTCAGGAAGGTTCCACTAGAAGATTTGATGGTTACAGGCCTTCTGCAAACACCCAGTCACCGAGCCTCGCTCAAGGTGAACTCCTAGCCTTAACAAATGCACACAAGCCGCAACTGTGTGTGTAACTAAACAAGAACTTGTTTAACGTCTCTGTTCAAAGACTACAATGATAGTTTTTGTGATTCACTCGTTATTCTAAATAGCTCAACTCACGAAATGTGCGAGTGAATCTGTGTGTGAGATTTTTACAATGTGAACTCTCTGTTTTTCTCTGTTTCTCACACACTAGGGAAATGTTCTACAAAAGCTGATTTAGACTCAGCCGTCGACACTCGTAGTACGCTCCTCTCTAATGGAGGTCGACTGATTCGTCTCTGTTTTTCTTCCCTTTTGATTGTTGTCTCCTTTTTGTTTTAATCTTTTCTGTGCATCAACAACAACAACTCTTCAATGGCGCTTCTCGTATCTAAAGCCTCTGTTCAAATTTCTTCCGTTCAAATGTGCTCCTTGAAGTACCGATAGGGATTGTCCTTGTGTCCTTTCTTTTGCAGGCTTTCTGTCGTCTTTCGATTTGTCTTATATTTTCCAGCAGCTGATCTATACCAACAGCTGATTATTCCATCAGCTGATTAAGCTCAGCAGTTGACTACTGATTAGTCAACTGCTTCGCTTCTTTTGTTCAACTACTGATCAACAACTGAATGCTTGCAACGGCTGATTGATCTGTTCTTTTCGCTACGTCTGGTTTTTCTTTAGCGCAACGTCTGCTTCAAACTCTTCTTTGCGCTACAATTGATTTAAACATCTTTGTTTTCGAGCAACTACTGAATCATATTCTGTCAACGACTGATTACATGATCCACTGTAGCTTGCGACTGATTTACTGTACCTTGCGACTGATTCACTGTAGCTTGCTGCTGAATTACTGTAGCCATCGTCTGAATTGTTCTTCTTCGACATCTGATCATCAGCTGTTGTCTTCTTCGCATTACAACACTACTTCCAACAGCTGAGTGTTTTGTCTTCGACTGATTGTTTGCAACTGATGACTGCTTGCAACAGCTAATTGCATCTTCTGCTTAGCGCTACGGCTGATTCATTTTCTTCAACATCTGGACATCATCTGAATTACATATTTGTGCACCAGATGGTCCAGATATCAACGTCTGATCAGACTTATCTAAACAACGTCTGATCAGACTCCACTTTGGCTTCCCTCAACAGCTGATCCATGTACACCTAAGCGCTTGCAGCTGGTTCATCATCCCCTTAGCGCTCCAGCTGGTTCTTATCGTTCCAGCTGGTTCATTTCATTCCAGCTGATTCAACTTATCTCTCCAGCTGGTCCTTCTGAACCAACTTGCAAATTTTCGCAAGAGACCAGTGCTACTCCCTCCGAAACGATCCAACGAGCACAACTCATCAAACTTTATTTGATGACCTAAGCTGCTTTTCGGCCAAATTCCCTCGTTTAGGCCTCCGAAATCGGATTTTACTGTTTTCAGCTCTTGCTCTGCTACAGTATCTGATTCAACTTCTCTTGTTGTATTTCCAGCTAACATCTGCATACTTAGTAGAAACGTTAGAAACACAATAACAGGTTTTGTGTAATTCAAAACTCAGATCAGGATCTGTTATCTAGATCCATCAATCTCTCCCTTTTTGATTTGCACAAAACGTCAAATAACATATGCATGAAAACAACAATTCTCTCCCTTTTTGTGGGAATAAAAAAAGGGTAGAAATCTGGTCTTCCCGTTATTTTAAATAAAGCTTTCCCAGCACTGCCACTCTAAAAATCATGACAACAGGAATTTTGATTTTGAAAATCAAAACAGATTTTGGGAAAAGACCATATGCAACAATGTGCTATGATTTTGAAAAGGGCGAACGAAACAAAAACTGAAACTGATGCATAAGCATATAGCTCAAATTAAAAAAGACAAAGACATCACTGTCCCTGTCTTTTATAACATAAGCTCAAAGAAACACAAAGCATCGGCAGCTGAAATAATTTCCGCATACCATCAGAGCACTTTTAAAGCATTTTAAACAGATAGCTCATGCGTTTTAAAATAAATGTTCGTTCAAGAACAACCTGCTCTGATACCACTTGTTAGGACCGAAAATAGGAAACAGAGGCCAGCGCTACTGTTAAATAAAAATTTTGCGCTGCTCTAAAAGAAGTGCAATACCTCGGGTTCTTGAACATAAACAGAGCACCGGAGACAGATCTGGTATGTAATAAAAACATGAGGAAAACATCAGAACTGAATCCTAAATTTTAAAACACGATTTGTAAAAAGAAATCTGTTCGACTGTGCGTGTGTGTGACAGTTAATATGCGATGCTAAATTAAAGTGCGTATGCGGAATGCTGAAAATAAAGGAATACAATACACTGCTGTTTGTTTATGGAAGTTCGGATATAAATATCCTACGTCTCCCCTTCTTCCTTCTTCAGGAAGGTTCCACTAGAAGATTTGATGGTTACAGGCCTTCTGCAAACACCCAGTCACCGAGCCTCGCTCAAGGTGAACTCCTAGCCTTAACAAATGCACATCAGCCGCAACTGTGTGTGTAACTAAACAAGAACTTGTTTAAAGTCTCTGTTCAAAGACTAGTGTTGGTTGCAGTTGGAAGCAGACGCGCGAACACAAGGATCAATGAGGAAGCGCCACGTGTTGGTTACTGTTATGCACGTGGGAACCAGCAGCGAGAGTTTCTTACGCACCTGCTGGTGTATGCATCTGCTGGTTTGTTAGTGTGTCGACTGGTTTTGATGGACGAAGGCGCGACGTCGTCGTTTTATTTGTGAACGCAAATCAGTCGAGGCAAGTATGTGAAACTTGGTTCCAACAGAGGGAGCAATGCGACATCGTTTTAACTTATGAAACCGGAATCTTGATACGATGCCGTTTTGAATAAAGTAGCGAAATCAGTCGTTGGGTTATTAGAGTGACCAGCTGCTGGTTTTCTTTCAGTAGAGGTGTGATTGTAAGTTACGATGTCGTTGAGATTAGTTGTAACGACATCGTTTTGATTGCGAAGTGTTCCGAATGGATTCTTGTTGCGACTGGATTCTTGCTGCGACTGGTTGTTGCTTCTGCTGAATAACAAGAGAATGATACTTCCAGTTGAGGGAATGAAATATGACTATTTTGAACAGCGACTGAGTTTGTTTAAAAATGAAATATTTTAGTATGACCAGCTGGTGAGTGCTTTCAGTAGAGATCGGGAATCAGCTATTGGG